>CM071914.1:45679191-45836694 GCA_036785865.1 Coffea canephora
CAGAATGTTCAACCAAGAACCCAAATTTTCCAGAAATTCTTCCAATCCAAAATTGATTGCAATTTTCTATCATATGCACCTACTAGAGCCAAAGCCCCTTATTACCAACCATCAAAAACAACCACACCATCAAGATCATATGAAACCAGAAAATTCCTCAAAAAATAAAAAACTCAACCAAATCACTTCAAACCAAGAAATAATCCACAATTTCTAACACAATAGCCACCATTAGGCATAAATTCAACATCATTAGCTATAAAAGAATGTTCAATCATCACTTACCTAGTAAACAAGAGAAGAGGAGTTGTAGACCACCTTAGCTCTTCCAAAAAACTTCACTAAGCAACTCACTAGCACCTAATGGAAGGCTTTTATGGAATAGAAACTAAGTTAGGCAAGTGGTTTGGAAGATTGAGCTATATGGAAGCTTGAAATTTGAAGCAATTCTCTTCCTTCTTGAGCTCTCAAGAGTCGGCCAACAAGAGGTAAGAAAGAGTGAATTTTTAGTCAATTTTTGAGATATTTAATCCATGGTAAGAAAAGTCAAAAATGTCCAACAAGTGGACCAATCACATAGTGCCACTTGGCACTTCATTTAATGCCTTCCTATCACTTGATTCCTCTCACATCAATGCCATGTCACCCTCTACTTATCTCTTAACACCCGATAAATTTCCACCAGTATCCGAAATTTAACCTAATTGGCCGAATTTTTCCGAACTTTTCGCACTAGTGGGTCCCACGTCCAATATATATTCTTAATTTTTTAAAAATTCTCCAATGCTAGAAAAATCATCTCAAAACCATAATTGCTCATAAAATCCATCCAGAAAATATTTCTAAGCCAGAAAATGCAAAAATTACGCAATTAAAGGAACTAAAACCCAGGAAAATATTAGGGAAATACGGGTTCTCACACTCTCTCCCCCTTAAAAGAATTTCGTCCTCGAAATTTTCTTATCAACGGAATCTATCAAATCTAAAGTACCCAACGGACCATACCTTCTCCATCCTCAGATGAGTCAGGGACCTGATGCTGCTCTAGAGAGTATACTCGAGCTGGTGCCTTCAATCCCGTCCCTTCTCCTTTCGTCTGTCCAGGGTTGCTCTTGGCGGGTTGCTGAGAATTGGGCTTGGTTGGTGGCAGAGTCCCTCTCCGCTCGCGCAGGCGAGCTGGACAGTTAGCAATCCGATGTTCAGCGCTTCCACAGCGCAAGCATTTTCCTTCTTTCTTCCAGCAATTTGTTTCCGTATGACTTGGCCCTCCGCAATATCCACAGGGACCACGAGCAGCAGAGACCGGTCCTCCCTGAGGGACATCACGCGACACCCCTGGTTGTCGTACTCCTCCGTTTCCCTTTCCAATCTTAGGGGGTGTATTTGTACCTTCTTGTTCAGAGCTACTCCCAGGAAAGCTCCTTTTCTTGGTTTGGAAGTTCTTCACCTGCAGCCTGGCATTTTCACTCGTTGCGCCTTCTCTACGGCCTCGCTAAAAGCATTAATCTGGGCCACCGCGAGATCCTTCTGAATTTCTACGTTCAAGCCCTGGATAAAACGCCTTATTCGCCGCTGCTCGGTCATGATCAGTTCAGGGGCAAACTTGGATAGGCGGGTGAATTGGCTCTCATATTCCGCCACTGATTGAGCCCCTTGGCCCCTTGGCGGAGTCGAATAAACTCATCTTCCTTCCTTTCCTGAACTAAGGGAGGGAAAAACTTCGCATTGAACTCTCTGATGAAGTTCACCCAAGTCCTAGGTGTCTGTTCTCGTTCCCACTTCTTGCCGAATTACGTTCCACCAGGAACGGGCTGCCCCCTCAAAGCTGGAAACACGGCAAAAGTCACCTGCCGTTCGTCAGGAGTGTTAGGGCTGCAAATATATCCACCATCTTTTTCAAGCCATCTTTCGGCAACGTCTGGGTCGGGTCCCCCAACAAACTTGTGGCGGAGCAACTTTTGGAATCGTTCGAGAGCTCTGTCTTCGCTTCGTATGGTTACCAGGGTTTCCAGGGTTAGGGTTTGGGTTTTGCCCTGTTGCTGCACCACTTGTGCTAGCAAGTCTGTCATTTGCTGCATAGCAGCAGCTATTTGCACATTAGGGTTTACTTGCGGTTCCAATTGGGTCCATAGAGGTTTCCCCCGTACCCCTAACCGGTGTGGGTTGTCTAGTTCCGCCCCACGCCCCGACCACTCCGTGTACCTTCCATAGTTTTACTTGGTCTAGGCAATAATACTAAACCAAAATAAGCACGATGCATGTAAGTAACACTCAAAACTTTTATGATAACACACATTTATACATTCCAAACAAGATCAAAACATATATATACAACCGGTCAAAATTAAGCCACACACATATACACAGCCAGTTAAGTCAAGTACAAACATAGACGATCCACCGAGGAATGGCCTTCCTAGTTCACCAAATCCTTTCTAACCTAGGCCCTCATATCTTTCGTATCCGGCGGCAAGGATCTTATCTAAGATAATTCACAACTCGACGGCCGGTCCCAAGAGTAAACCATCCTTATTAAAGATTCCTACCCGACATACATACCTAGCTTCCTCATTCCCATGATAATGATTCGTACACTTATCACATACCCGGTTCATAACTTACGCTCAAACGAGCACTTAGACAAATTCATGAAATTAGGACCACAACACCACTTGGCCCAGTCTCACTCCGCGCAGAGACCACGCGACGTGGCTCTGATACCACTTGTAACAGCCCCACTTTCCCCTAAGGCGAACCAAAGGGGTTAGCGGACTGCCTGCCCAGCTCTCGCCAGGACTACGGATCAGATTAGAGCTATCTGCTTCATTCCGGAACTTACAAACACGCGTAAACAAATCAAAATAGTAAAACATCCCAAAAAAAACAAAATGAAATCCAGGGTCGGCCATGAATAGTAACCGACCCGTCAGAACCCAATCGAAAGAGCACACAAACACTCACATCGGAACTTTAGCGATAACAATCCAAAATGACATACAAAAGTTTACAAAAGTTGATACATATACACGGTTTGCCAAATCAAAAGAGAAAACGCCCCAAAAGTACGCTTAGGGTTTTAATACATGAGCTATACAAAAGATATGTTCCACTAGCTCAATTTGGCAGCCATTTGTCAAATCCAGATCAAAAGTATTTATTTTTCCTGTAAGGAAAACAAAAGGAACAGAACGGGGTGAGCTTGCGCTCAATGAGGTACCAAACAGATAGCATTAAAATCATGGCATTTCACATTTAACAAATCAGATGTAAAGCAAAGGAACCAATGATTCAAATCAGAAGGATACAGGTGGCTCTCAGGAGCCAAATTTCCAGCGCAGTACTTGATCCAAACCAGTTGACTCTCCGTCAACGTATATAGAACCAACGCGTCCGTAGACCCCTCTTTACACCGAATTCCGTCCACCAAACACCCCTTTGCCGGGCCCGCTCACCGTAACCGAACAGAAATGGTAATACTCGAGTATACCCGGAATCAAGGGTCTCAACACCCAAAATCCCCGAACAGACTACCGTGGTTCGTTATCTAATCGTCCAGGCCCTTGCCGGCCCGACTCGAATAACTTAGCCACAGGATTGAGCTCATAGGTCATAGAAATCCGAACAGATGCAGACACAGATAACAGATTCAAATTTTGCATAGTAAATTGGCATATGAACAGACTAGAGAACGAGTGTGATAAAGTACACCCTCGTCTCGAACAAATAAACAGATTGCAGAGCAGAAATCAAGTTAAACAGCAATGGAGGGGAGTGGTACACTCACCGGCTCAACTTCAAAAGTTTTCACTTCAGATTGGCCTTAATCGCCAAGAAACCCTAAAATAATCAAAATAAACCAATTGAAGGTTTCACATCCAGAATCGAGTAAACAGAGTGCACATGTGAGGCTCGACTACTAGTCGTATACCTCACCAAATAATTACTAATGCAAGGGTGCAAAACCTGATTTTTCGGGAATAAAAGGGTAACATGAAAATCTAGGCTCAAGCAACCCAAAAGTCCTTTCATTTTCACCAAAAGGCAAATCCAACTTAAAGAACCAAACGGCCTAGAAAATCGGGCAGCACTTCCCCTAAATTCTTACTTTTCCAGCCATTAAGGCTTCATTATTTCCTCAAATCAGTCCCAACACCTCACACAAAAGTCATCTCATTCCCAAAAGCCGTTCACTAGGCTCAAAGTAGTACAAGTACAAAAGTTAGGTAGGAAACAACCGAAATGAAAGCAAGCCCTAAAAGAGACTCGATAACGAGTCATATAGCAATGCTAAACACAACCCCAATAGGGTTTCATATGCATAAATGAGCATAATAGCAAACCAGAAATTAGAAAATGGCCTTAGTCTTGGCCCCAAATAGAAAACTGTTTTGCCCTTATTATGCGGTAATGGTGTAAAATTCTCTACGGTCATCGGATGGGGGTGTAAGACCCACCGTTTCGAAGCTATGAAACAGGGCTACAATAATGTAGAAGGCCACTCAGTCCAAATCCTAGCACAACTAGGTCGAAAATGCAGAATACCACAACCTGAACCGTAATTGCAGGTTTACAAATCACACAAAACTGTAATCAGTATAATTCGGTCTATACAGGTCCAAATGCATTGATTCCAAAGGCATAAGGTAGCTAAGACATCCCTCTACATTTCATCAGAAGACACCAACAACAAAATCCAAACCAATTCCAGTCAAAACAGACAATTACTATCGCAGTTCGCACATTCTGTTCACCCAGAACAGCAACAGTAAAAACGGCATAACTCACTCTACACTACTCCAAATGCCCTGAAATTTTGCAGGCACTTCAAACTCATCAATACCTACAACTTTCATGTTTTGAGTAAAGTCCAATTCGGCCTCTATCTATGACCTAAAATTTCGGACAGAATGTTCAACCAAGAACCCAAATTTTCCAGAAATTCTTCCAATCCAAAATTGATTGCAATTTTCTATCATATGCACCTACTAGAGCCAAAGCCCCTTATTACCAACCATCAAAAACAACCACACCATCAAGATCATATGAAACCAGAAAATTCCTCAAAAAATAAAAACTCAACCAAATCACTTCAAACCAAGAAATAATCCACAATTTCTAACACAATAGCCACCATTAGGCATAAATTCAACATCATTAGCTATAAAAGAATGTTCAATCATCACTTACCTAGTAAACAAGAGAAGAGGAGTTGTAGGACCACCTTAGCTCTTCAAAAAACTTCACTAAGCAACTCCTAGCACCTAATGGAAGGCTTTTATGGAATAGAACTAAGTTAGGCAAGTGGTTTGGAAGATTGAGCTATATGGAAGCTTGAAATTTGAAGCAATTCTCTTCCTTCTTGAGCTCTCAAGAGTCGGCCAACAAGAGGTAAGAAAGAGTGAATTTTTAGTCAATTTTTGAGATATTTTAATCCATGGTAAGAAAAGTCAAAAATGTCCACAAGTGGACCAATCACATAGTGCCACTTGGCACTTCATTTAATGCCTCCTATCACTTGATTCCTCTCACATCAATGCCATGTCACCCTCTACTTATCTCTTAACACCCGATAAATTCCACCAGTATCCGAAATTTAACCTAATTGGGCCGAATTTTTCCGAACTTTTCGCACTAGTGGGTCCACGTCCAATATATATTCTTAATTTTTTAAAAATTCTCCAATGCTAGAAAAATCATCTCAAAACCAAATTGCTCATAAAATCCATCCAGAAAATATTTCTAAGCCAGAAAATGCAAAAATTACGCAATTAAAGGAACTAAAACCCCAGGAAAATATTAGGGAAATACGGGTTCTCACACTCTCTCCCCCTTAAAAGAATTTCGTCCTCGAAATTTTCTTATCAACGGAACTATCAAATCTAAAGTACCAACGGACCATACCTTCTCCATCCTCAGATGAGTCAGGGACCTGATGCGCTCTAGAGAGTATACTCGAGCTGGTGCCTTCAATCCCGTCCCTTCTCCTTTCGTCTGTCCAGGGTTGCTCTTGGCGGGTTGCTGAGAATTGGGCTTGGTTGGTGGCAGAGTCCCTCTCCGCTCGCGCAGGCGAGCTGGACAGTTAGCAATCCGATGTTCAGCGCTTCCACAGCGCAAGCATTTTCCTTCTTTCTTCCAGCAATTTGTTTCCGTATGACTTGGCCCTCCGCAATATCCACAGGGACCACGAGCAGCAGAGACCGGTCCTCCCTGAGGGACATCACGCGACACCCCTGGTTGTCGTACTCCTCCGTTTCCCTTTCCAATCTTAGGGGGTGTATTTGTACCTTCTTGTTCAGAGCTACTCCCAGGAAAGCTCCTTTTCTTGGTTTGGAAGTTCTTCACCTGCAGCCTGGCATTTTTCTACTCGTTGCGCCTTCTCTACGGCCTCGCTAAAAGCATTAATCTGGGCCACCGCGAGATCCTTCTGAATTTCTACGTTCAAGCCCTGGATAAAACGCCTTATTCGCCGCTGCTCGGTCATGATCAGTTCAGGGGCAAACTTGGATAGGCGGGTGAATTGGCTCTCATATTCCGCCACTGATTGAGCCCCTTGGCGGAGTCGAATAAACTCATCTTCCTTCCTTTCCTGAACTAAGGGAGGGAAAAACTTCGCATTGAACTCTCTGATGAAGTTCACCCAAGTCCTAGGTGTCTGTTCTCGTTCCCACTTCTGCCGAATTACGTTCCACCAGGAACGGGCTGCCCCCTCAAGCTGGAACACGGCAAAAGTCACCTGCCGTTTGTCAGGGTAGTGTAGGGCTGCAAATATATCCACCATCTTTTTCAAGCCATCTTTCGGCAACGTCTGGGTCGGGTCCCCCAACAAACTTTGGCGGAGCGAACTTTTGGAATCGTTCGAGAGCTCTGTCTTCGCTCTCGATATGGTTACCAGGGTTTCCAGGGTTAGGGTTTGGGTTTTGGCCCTGTTGCTGCACCACTTGTGCTAGCAAGTCTGTCATTTTGCTGCATAGCAGCAGCTATTTGCACATTAGGGTTTACTTGCGGTTCCAGATTGGGTCCAGTAGAGGTTTCCCCCGTACCCCTAACCGGTGTGGGTTGTCTAGTTCCGCGCCCACGTCCCCGGACCACTCCGTGTACCTTCCATGAGTTTACTTGGTCTAGGCAATAATACTAAACCAAAATAAGCACGATGCATGTAAGTAACACTCCAAAACTTTTATGATAACACACATTTATACATTCCAAACAAGATCAAAACATATATATACAAGCCGGTCAAAATTAAGCCACACACATATACACAGCCAGTTAAGTCAAGTACAAACATAGACGATCCACCGAGGAATGGCCTTCCTAGTTCACCAAATCCTTTCTAACCTAGGCCCTCATATCTTTCGTATCCGGGCGCAAGAATCTTATCTAAGATAATTCACAACTCGAGCCGGCCGGTCCCAAGAGTAAACCATCCTTATTAAAGATTCCTACCCGACATACATACCTAGCTTCCTCGATTCCCATGATAATGATTCGTACACTTATCACATACCCGGTTCATAACTTACGCTCAAACGAGCACTTAGAC
Organism: Coffea canephora; assembly: GCA_036785865.1. NCBI lineage: Eukaryota > Viridiplantae > Streptophyta > Magnoliopsida > Gentianales > Rubiaceae > Coffea > Coffea canephora. Next base: position 45,686,735 of record CM071914.1, read on the forward strand.
AAATTCATGAAATTAGGACCACAACACCACTTGGCCCAGTCTCACTCCGCGCAGAGACCACGCGACGTGGCTCTGATACCACTTGTAACAGCCCCACTTTCCCCTAAGGCGAACCAAAGGGGTTAGCGGACTGCCTGCCCAGCTCTCGCCAGGACTACGGATCAGATTAGAGCTATCTGCTTCATTCCGGAACTTACAAACACGCGTAAACAAATCAAAATAGTAAAACATCCCAAAAAAACAAAATGAAATCCAGGGTCGGCCATGAATAGTAACCGACCCGTCAGAACCCAATCGAAAGAGCACACAAACACTCACATCGGAACTTTAGCGATAACAATCCAAAATGACATACAAAAGTTTACAAAAGTTGATACATATACACGGTTTGCCAAATCAAAAGAGAAAACGCCCCAAAAGTACGCTTAGGGTTTTAATACATGAGCTATACAAAAGATATGTTCCACTAGCTCAATTTGGCAGCCATTTGTCAAATCCAGATCAAAAGTATTTATTTTTCCTGTAAGGAAAACAAAAGGAACAGAACGGGGTGAGCTTGCGCTCAATGAGGTACCAAACAGATAGCATTAAAATCATGGCATTTCACATTTAACAAATCAGATGTAAAGCAAAGGAACCAATGATTCAAATCAGAAGGATACAGGTGGCTCTCAGGAGCCAAATTTCCAGCGCAGTACTTGATCCAAACCAGTTGACTCTCCGTCAACGTATATAGAACCAACGCGTCCGTAGACCCCTCTTTACACCGAATTCCGTCCACCAAACACCCCTTTGCCGGGCCCGCTCACCGTAACCGAACAGAAATGGTAATACTCGAGTATACCCGGAATCAAGGGTCTCAACACCCAAAATCCCCGAACAGACTACCGTGGTTCGTTATCTAATCGTCCAGGCCCTTGCCGGCCCGACTCGAATAACTTAGCCACAGGATTGAGCTCATAGGTCATAGAAATCCGAACAGATGCAGACACAGATAACAGATTCAAATTTTGCATAGTAAATTGGCATATGAACAGACTAGAGAACGAGTGTGATAAAGTACACCCTCGTCTCGAACAAATAAACAGATTGCAGAGCAGAAATCAAGTTAAACAGCAATGGAGGGGAGTGGTACACTCACCGGCTCAACTTCAAAAGTTTTCACTTCAGATTGGCCTTAATCGCCAAGAAACCCTAAAATAATCAAAATAAACCAATTGAAGGTTTCACATCCAGAATCGAGTAAACAGAGTGCACATGTGAGGCTCGACTACTAGTCGTATACCTCACCAAATAATTACTAATGCAAGGGTGCAAAACCTGATTTTTCGGGAATAAAAGGGTAACATGAAAATCTAGGCTCAAGCAACCCAAAAGTCCTTTCATTTTCACCAAAAGGCAAATCCAACTTAAAGAACCAAACGGCCTAGAAAATCGGGCAGCACTTCCCCTAAATTCTTACTTTTCCAGCCATTAAGGCTTCATTATTTCCTCAAATCAGTCCCAACACCTCACACAAAAGTCATCTCATTCCCAAAAGCCGTTCACTAGGCTCAAAGTAGTACAAGTACAAAAGTTAGGTAGGAAACAACCGAAATGAAAGCAAGCCCTAAAAGAGACTCGATAACGAGTCATATAGCAATGCTAAACACAACCCCAATAGGGTTTCATATGCATAAATGAGCATAATAGCAAACCAGAAATTAGAAAATGGCCTTAGTCTTGGCCCCAAATAGAAAACTGTTTTGCCCTTATTATGCGGTAATGGTGTAAAATTCTCTACGGTCATCGGATGGGGGTGTAAGACCCACCGTTTCGAAGCTATGAAACAGGGCTACAATAATGTAGAAGGCCACTCAGTCCAAATCCTAGCACAACTAGGTCGAAAATGCAGAATACCACAACCTGAACCGTAATTGCAGGTTTACAAATCACACAAAACTGTAATCAGTATAATTCGGTCTATACAGGTCCAAATGCATTGATTCCAAAGGCATAAGGTAGCTAAGACATCCCTCTACATTTCATCAGAAGACACCAACAACAAAATCCAAACCAATTCCAGTCAAAACAGACAATTACTATCGCAGTTCGCACATTCTGTTCACCCAGAACAGCAACAGTAAAAACGGCATAACTCACTCTACACTACTCCAAATGCCCTGAAATTTTGCAGGCACTTCAAACTCATCAATACCTACAACTTTCATGTTTTGAGTAAAGTCCAATTCGGCCTCTATCTATGACCTAAAATTTCGGACAGAATGTTCAACCAAGAACCCAAATTTTCCAGAAATTCTTCCAATCCAAAATTGATTGCAATTTTCTATCATATGCACCTACTAGAGCCAAAGCCCCTTATTACCAACCATCAAAAACAACCACACCATCAAGATCATATGAAACCAGAAAATTCCTCAAAAAATAAAAACTCAACCAAATCACTTCAAACCAAGAAATAATCCACAATTTCTAACACAATAGCCACCATTAGGCATAAATTCAACATCATTAGCTATAAAAGAATGTTCAATCATCACTTACCTAGTAAACAAGAGAAGAGGAGTTGTAGACCACCTTAGCTCTTCCAAAAAACTTCACTAAGCAACTCACTAGCACCTAATGGAAGGCTTTTATGGAATAGAAACTAAGTTAGGCAAGTGGTTTGGAAGATTGAGCTATATGGAAGCTTGAAATTTGAAGCAATTCTCTTCCTTCTTGAGCTCTCAAGAGTCGGCCAACAAGAGGTAAGAAAGAGTGAATTTTTAGTCAATTTTTGAGATATTTAATCCATGGTAAGAAAAGTCAAAAATGTCCAACAAGTGGACCAATCACATAGTGCCACTTGGCACTTCATTTAATGCCTTCCTATCACTTGATTCCTCTCACATCAATGCCATGTCACCCTCTACTTATCTCTTAACACCCGATAAATTTCCACCAGTATCCGAAATTTAACCTAATTGGCCGAATTTTTCCGAACTTTTCGCACTAGTGGGTCCCACGTCCAATATATATTCTTAATTTTTTAAAAATTCTCCAATGCTAGAAAAATCATCTCAAAACCATAATTGCTCATAAAATCCATCCAGAAAATATTTCTAAGCCAGAAAATGCAAAAATTACGCAATTAAAGGAACTAAAACCCCAGGAAAATATTAGGGAAATACGGGTTCTCACACTCTCTCCCCCTTAAAAGAATTTCGTCCTCGAAATTTTCTTATCAACGGAATCTATCAAATCTAAAGTACCCAACGGACCATACCTTCTCCATCCTCAGATGAGTCAGGGACCTGATGCTGCTCTAGAGAGTATACTCGAGCTGGTGCCTTCAATCCCGTCCCTTCTCCTTTCGTCTGTCCAGGGTTGCTCTTGGCGGGTTGCTGAGAATTGGGCTTGGTTGGTGGCAGAGTCCCTCTCCGCTCGCGCAGGCGAGCTGGACAGTTAGCAATCCGATGTTCAGCGCTTCCACAGCGCAAGCATTTTCCTTCTTTCTTCCAGCAATTTGTTTCCGTATGACTTGGCCCTCCGCAATATCCACAGGGACCACGAGCAGCAGAGACCGGTCCTCCCTGAGGGACATCACGCGACACCCCTGGTTGTCGTACTCCTCCGTTTCCCTTTCCAATCTTAGGGGGTGTATTTGTACCTTCTTGTTCAGAGCTACTCCCAGGAAAGCTCCTTTTCTTGGTTTGGAAGTTCTTCACCTGCAGCCTGGCATTTTCTACTCGTTGCGCCTTCTCTACGGCCTCGCTAAAAGCATTAATCTGGGCCACCGCGAGATCCTTCTGAATTTCTACGTTCAAGCCCTGGATAAAACGCCTTATTCGCCGCTGCTCGGTCATGATCAGTTCAGGGGCAAACTTGGATAGGCGGGTGAATTGGCTCTCATATTCCGCCACTGATTGAGCCCCTTGGCGGAGTCGAATAAACTCATCTTCCTTCCTTTCCTGAACTAAGGGAGGGAAAAACTTCGCATTGAACTCTCTGATGAAGTTCACCCAAGTCCTAGGTGTCTGTTCTCGTTCCCACTTCTGCCGAATTACGTTCCACCAGGAACGGGCTGCCCCCTCAAGCTGGAACACGGCAAAAGTCACCTGCCGTTCGTCAGGGTAGTGTAGGGCTGCAAATATATCCACCATCTTTTCAAGCCATCTTTCGGCTACGTCTGGGTCGGGTCCCCCAACAAACTTTGGCGGAGCGAACTTTTGGAATCGTTCGAGAGCTCTGTCTTCGCTCTCGATATGGTTACCAGGGTTTCCAGGGTTAGGGTTTGGGTTTTGGCCCTGTTGCTGCACCACTTGTGCTAGCAAGTCTGTCATTTGCTGCATAGCAGCAGCTATTTGCACATTAGGGTTTACTTGCGGTTCCAGATTGGGTCCAGTAGAGGTTTCCCCCGTACCCCTAACCGGTGTGGGTTGTCTAGTTCCGCGCCCACGTCCCCGACCACTCCGTGTACCTTCCATGAGTTTTACTTGGTCTAGGCAATAATACTAAACCAAAATAAGCACGATGCATGTAAGTAACACTCAAAACTTTTATGATAACACACATTTATACATTCCAAACAAGATCAAAACATATATATACAAGCCGGTCAAAATTAAGCCACACACATATACACAGCCAGTTAAGTCAAGTACAAACATAGACGATCCACCGAGGAATGGCCTTCCTAGTTCACCAAATCCTTTCTAACCTAGGCCCTCATATCTTTCGTATCCGGGCGCAAGAATCTTATCTAAGATAATTCACAACTCGAGCCGGCCGGTCCCAAGAGTAAACCATCCTTATTAAAGATTCCTACCCGACATACATACCTAGCTTCCTCGATTCCCATGATAATGATTCGTACACTTATCACATACCCGGTTCATAACTTACGCTCAAACGAGCACTTAGACAAATTCATGAAATTAGGACCACAACACCACTTGGCCCAGTCTCACTCCGCGCAGAGACCACGCGACGTGGCTCTGATACCACTTGTAACAGCCCCACTTTCCCCTAAGGCGAACCAAAGGGGTTAGCGGACTGCCTGCCCAGCTCTCGCCAGGACTACGGATCAGATTAGAGCTATCTGCTTCATTCCGGAACTTACAAACACGCGTAAACAAATCAAAATAGTAAAACATCCCAAAAAAACAAAATGAAATCCAGGGTCGGCCATGAATAGTAACCGACCCGTCAGAACCCAATCGAAAGAGCACACAAACACTCACATCGGAACTTTAGCGATAACAATCCAAAATGACATACAAAAGTTTACAAAAGTTGATACATATACACGGTTTGCCAAATCAAAAGAGAAAACGCCCCAAAAGTACGCTTAGGGTTTTAATACATGAGCTATACAAAAGATATGTTCCACTAGCTCAATTTGGCAGCCATTTGTCAAATCCAGATCAAAAGTATTTATTTTTCCTGTAAGGAAAACAAAAGGAACAGAACGGGGTGAGCTTGCGCTCAATGAGGTACCAAACAGATAGCATTAAAATCATGGCATTTCACATTTAACAAATCAGATGTAAAGCAAAGGAACCAATGATTCAAATCAGAAGGATACAGGTGGCTCTCAGGAGCCAAATTTCCAGCGCAGTACTTGATCCAAACCAGTTGACTCTCCGTCAACGTATATAGAACCAACGCGTCCGTAGACCCCTCTTTACACCGAATTCCGTCCACCAAACACCCCTTTGCCGGGCCCGCTCACCGTAACCGAACAGAAATGGTAATACTCGAGTATACCCGGAATCAAGGGTCTCAACACCCAAAATCCCCGAACAGACTACCGTGGTTCGTTATCTAATCGTCCAGGCCCTTGCCGGCCCGACTCGAATAACTTAGCCACAGGATTGAGCTCATAGGTCATAGAAATCCGAACAGATGCAGACACAGATAACAGATTCAAATTTTGCATAGTAAATTGGCATATGAACAGACTAGAGAACGAGTGTGATAAAGTACACCCTCGTCTCGAACAAATAAACAGATTGCAGAGCAGAAATCAAGTTAAACAGCAATGGAGGGGAGTGGTACACTCACCGGCTCAACTTCAAAAGTTTTCACTTCAGATTGGCCTTAATCGCCAAGAAACCCTAAAATAATCAAAATAAACCAATTGAAGGTTTCACATCCAGAATCGAGTAAACAGAGTGCACATGTGAGGCTCGACTACTAGTCGTATACCTCACCAAATAATTACTAATGCAAGGGTGCAAAACCTGATTTTTCGGGAATAAAAGGGTAACATGAAAATCTAGGCTCAAGCAACCCAAAAGTCCTTTCATTTTCACCAAAAGGCAAATCCAACTTAAAGAACCAAACGGCCTAGAAAATCGGGCAGCACTTCCCCTAAATTCTTACTTTTCCAGCCATTAAGGCTTCATTATTTCCTCAAATCAGTCCCAACACCTCACACAAAAGTCATCTCATTCCCAAAAGCCGTTCACTAGGCTCAAAGTAGTACAAGTACAAAAGTTAGGTAGGAAACAACCGAAATGAAAGCAAGCCCTAAAAGAGACTCGATAACGAGTCATATAGCAATGCTAAACACAACCCCAATAGGGTTTCATATGCATAAATGAGCATAATAGCAAACCAGAAATTAGAAAATGGCCTTAGTCTTGGCCCCAAATAGAAAACTGTTTTGCCCTTATTATGCGGTAATGGTGTAAAATTCTCTACGGTCATCGGATGGGGGTGTAAGACCCACCGTTTCGAAGCTATGAAACAGGGCTACAATAATGTAGAAGGCCACTCAGTCCAAATCCTAGCACAACTAGGTCGAAAATGCAGAATACCACAACCTGAACCGTAATTGCAGGTTTACAAATCACACAAAACTGTAATCAGTATAATTCGGTCTATACAGGTCCAAATGCATTGATTCCAAAGGCATAAGGTAGCTAAGACATCCCTCTACATTTCATCAGAAGACACCAACAACAAAATCCAAACCAATTCCAGTCAAAACAGACAATTACTATCGCAGTTCGCACATTCTGTTCACCCAGAACAGCAACAGTAAAAACGGCATAACTCACTCTACACTACTCCAAATGCCCTGAAATTTTGCAGGCACTTCAAACTCATCAATACCTACAACTTTCATGTTTTGAGTAAAGTCCAATTCGGCCTCTATCTATGACCTAAAATTTCGGACAGAATGTTCAACCAAGAACCCAAATTTTCCAGAAATTCTTCCAATCCAAAATTGATTGCAATTTTCTATCATATGCACCTACTAGAGCCAAAGCCCCTTATTACCAACCATCAAAAACAACCACACCATCAAGATCATATGAAACCAGAAAATTCCTCAAAAAATAAAAACTCAACCAAATCACTTCAAACCAAGAAATAATCCACAATTTCTAACACAATAGCCACCATTAGGCATAAATTCAACATCATTAGCTATAAAAGAATGTTCAATCATCACTTACCTAGTAAACAAGAGAAGAGGAGTTGTAGACCACCTTAGCTCTTCCAAAAAACTTCACTAAGCAACTCACTAGCACCTAATGGAAGGCTTTTATGGAATAGAAACTAAGTTAGGCAAGTGGTTTGGAAGATTGAGCTATATGGAAGCTTGAAATTTGAAGCAATTCTCTTCCTTCTTGAGCTCTCAAGAGTCGGCCAACAAGAGGTAAGAAAGAGTGAATTTTTAGTCAATTTTTGAGATATTTAATCCATGGTAAGAAAAGTCAAAAATGTCCAACAAGTGGACCAATCACATAGTGCCACTTGGCACTTCATTTAATGCCTTCCTATCACTTGATTCCTCTCACATCAATGCCATGTCACCCTCTACTTATCTCTTAACACCCGATAAATTTCCACCAGTATCCGAAATTTAACCTAATTGGCCGAATTTTTCCGAACTTTTCGCACTAGTGGGTCCCACGTCCAATATATATTCTTAATTTTTTAAAAATTCTCCAATGCTAGAAAAATCATCTCAAAACCATAATTGCTCATAAAATCCATCCAGAAAATATTTCTAAGCCAGAAAATGCAAAAATTACGCAATTAAAGGAACTAAAACCCTAGGAAAATATTAGGGAAATACGGGTTCTCACAAGAGCAAATGATAAAATGTGTATAGGTAGAGAAAAGAATGCTCGAAGTATCATTCCAAATTTTTAAAACAAACAAGAATAATGCACATTTTTGCTTTCACTTAGATGTGAGTTGAATATAATTAGACACAGCGGACATTTTCAAGCCAAGGTTGCCCCAATTTGCCATTTATCAATCAATGTGACTGATTTTATTTTGGGGTTAAATGAAGGAGAAAAGGTATCTCTTTGGGCCTTTCGAGTGACCATTCACCTCTTTTTCTGAGCATTCTTATTGTATGGCTCGGATCACCAAGTGTACATGAGGATTTTAGAATGTATACACTTGTGAAATTCAGGCTAGAGATTGAAAAAAACCTCAATTTGGTCTTATTTCTCAAAATTCATCATGAACTCTCCAATGAGTAAGAATAAAGAATGAAATGTTCATAAATATACACAAAACAATAATTGTCCAAAAAATTTTATTGCTGAAAAAATTTGAAACAAAATTTCCCGTTCAATTATGATACAAATGAGAAGAGAGAAACTTGTAAAGAGCTCCACATATATACACTTTTTGTCTCCCTTTCTTTTGGAACAAAATGTATTAACAAATCAAATATACAAAATTTTCCTTTGGAAAACAATTACAACATCTCTCAGAGGCTTTAGCGTAGAGCTTCCAGATAAATCATTTATGTTTTCATTGTAGGATCTGCCCAAGAATCAAATAACACTTGCAGTTTTGACACTTTATTAGGTCGGAAGTGCCATCCGATATAGAAAAATATTTTCCTTTTATTGAAGTGTTTTTTATGAATGCAGGGGAAGGGGGAAAACAAAAGAAAAATACCCTGAGTTAGTAAGAAAGAATATAAAATCGGTATGCATGTCCTATGGGGGGGACCCTTTTTGTGCCAAAGGTAGGCCTAGCATGAAAATGCAATCCTCTAGGGTAGGCACTATACCATACTTGACGGATCTGATCAACTCATTGAGTGAAAAATAATTTTGAAGAATTTGGTCAATTGGAGAGACGAAAGACATTTGTCAAAATAAGGACAATGTCCGAATGGATTGATCACTTTTGATCGATACAAGAATTGGCAAAAACGCACGGGTTTGACCTTGACAAACTTCCTATCGAAGAGATTGGAATTCGTTGACAAATTTTCTCAGTAAAGTACGGGTCAAAAACCCCAACTGATCAAATGGCTGGATGCAATGGATGGTTTTCTCAAAATCGACTAGGTTTCTCAATTTGAAATTCGACACTGAAACCCTGATTGGTCAAATGGGTTTGAATGAAATTGACCATTTATTTAAAATCGACCGGATTACCCTAAAAAGGGAAACGGGTCAAATGAATTGAGTGACATTTGATAACTTACTCAAAATTGACCGGATCATCCTAAAAAAGGAACTTGGTCAAACGAATTGAATGAAATCGAGAATTTATTCAAAGTTGACCAGATCGCCCTAAAAGGGTAAATTTGACAAATGAATCGGACGAAATTGATGATTTATTGAAAATCGACAAAATTGCCCTAACTATTTTTTTTTAAATAAAAGGGGAAAACCCCCCGATCATTTATTTATTGTAAAGGATAAAACCAAGAAGGTGGAAAAAATCCCAACCTTCAATACATGCCGGAGAACCAGGATTACTATTCCTACACAGTAAATCTGCGAATGTATGGATAACCTATTGCATCCAAATTAATCAGCGACCGAACTCTACTTGGAAGCTGCTGAAAAGATTGGAAAGTAACATATGGACTCTCCCGAGATAACGCTGCTAAGCTGTCTGCCACGGCATTCGCCTCACGATGAATATGTGTAATGGACCCCTTCACCTTGCCCAGTAACAAGCGAATTTGACCTAAGACGCTACACAACGGCCACTTACCAACAGATTGACTCTGAACCAACCTTACCAACACTAAGGAATCCACCTCTACCAAAATATCTGACAACCCTGTTCCCATACACCACTGCAGCCCAGTAAACAATGCTAAGCCCTCCGCATATACCACCTCATATTCCCCGAATTCCTTATAACAAGCACCAAGCATCTTCCCTTCAGAATCACGTATCACCCCACCACCTTTAGCCAACCCATTGATCACACTTGCATCTGTGTTAAGTTTGAACGACCCTCGAGGCGGCTTCATCCATGATATAGCCTTCAGACAGAAAGATTTAGCTGGTTTGATCCGGAAGTAACGTGCAAAATACGTATCCATATCTCCCTCCAACTGCACTCTGTTTAGCATACATGCCGCCCCCTTAGCAACCAACCACCCATTGGCGTCGAAAATAACTTTGGAATAGACAGGGTGAATATTTCCAAACCGAGCATCATTTCTACTACGCCATAGAAACCATAACACTACTACCGGTATTACACACCGAACATGATCCAATCGGCCATTGCTAGAAGATTGAAACCACACCACTAGCAGTGAAGAAACACATGAGAATGAACGCCACGGAATTCCGCAAGCCAGAAAGAAATGCTGCCAAACAGCACTTGCTAACCTGCCATGTAAAAAAATATGATTCAAAGATTCCACCACATTACCACAGCAATCACATTTGGAAACCATGGCCATTCCTCTAGACCGGAGCTTGTCGTCCAGAGGGAGGAAATCAGACAAAACCCTCCAAGCTAAGTACGACATTTTTAATGGGAGCAACGGACACCAAACTCCACGGCAAACCAAAGACATGTTACGTCGCTGTCGAACTAGTTCCCAGGCTGACGACACAGAAAATGTACCATCAGCGGAAGGAGCCCAAATTAACTTGTCCTTAAGTTTCGGATCAACAAGTGTTTGGGAAATAATATTAACAATAGATCGAGGAAGGACCTGGAGGAGACGATCAGTATTCCACCCCGTAGAGGTATAAAACTCAGCTACCAAAAAGTGAGGAGGCGCACCAGTAACCTGTCTGCTAAGAGGTTCATTGAAAAGCCATCGATCATACCACAAATCGATGAATCCTTCACCAAGCCGCCAACGAATATTATCCTCAGTGATAGCCCGAACCAAACAGACCCTCTTCCATGTTGCCGACCCCACAGCAGCCGAAACCAAACATGGATGCTGCTCGCCAATGTACTTACGGTGCATAAATCTGGCCCAAAGAGAGCTCTTTTGACGTATTGTCCACCATAATTTCATTGCAAAAGCCCTCTCTAAATCCAATAGAGATCGAAACCCCAACCCCCCTTCTTCAACTGGAAAGCATACTTTTTCCCAAGAGGACCAATGAATCCTCCTACCATCCTTGCCATCCCACAAAAAAGCGTTAAACAGTTTGCCCAATCTAAGAAAGACGCCCTTAGGCGGTTTAGTAACCTGCAAGAGGTAAAGAGGCATTGAACTCAACACATGACGAATCAAGATGAGTTTCCCCCCAGCAGACAGAAACCGGGAACTCCAATGATGAAGCTTCGCTCTCACGGAGGCAATTATTCCATCAAATAAGACACTTTTACTACGACCAAGAGAAAGTGGAACTCCCAAATATTTGACAGGCCAAGGCTGCCCTTGAAATCCCGTAACTTGCTGAATTAATTGGATAACCTCCGAAGGGAGCTTCGACGAACACAGAAAACGACTCTTGGAGAGATTAATTTTTTGGCCAGAAAGAGTTTGATATTCCTGTAGAAAGGACGACACAGCCTGTAGACACTCAGTCGATGCCCGGGTGAAGATAATCACGTCATCGGCAAACGCAAGAAACGGGACCAGCCCTCCCTTAGACAAAAATCTAAACGCTGGAGTGCTAGTAAACAGCCGCTGAAGACCCCTTCCAAGAAATTCTGAGACAAAAAGGAAAAGAGTGGACGATAACGGATCCCCCTGACGAACCCCTCTAGTCGACTTGAAAAAGCCGGTGAGTTCCCCATTAACCAGGACAGAAAACTAGACGTTGGATATTAACCGAAAAATCAGATCCACTACACCTTCTTTAAAACCAAATTCTCGAAGCATATATAATAAAAACCCCCAGTCCACCCTGTCGTATGCCTTCTCCATATCCAACTTCAAGATTACGTTAAGGTGACGCAGTTTCCTGTCCAAATCTAGAATTAATTCCTGAGCTAGCAAAACATTATCTTGTATTCCCCTGCCCGGGATAAAGCCAGTCTGAAACTCTAAAATCAACCTAGGAAGGAGCTGGTTGATACGGGTGGACAAAATCTTAGAAATGATCTTTGCACTAACATTAGCTAAACTTATTGGTCGAAAATCTTTCCACTCACATGCACCTTCCCTCTTGGGAAGTAAAATGATCGTCGTACTGGAAAATCCGCGGGGCATTGTGGCACCAGCAAAAAAATCCTGCACCCCGTCCATGAAGTCATCTCTTATACACTCCCAACAACTTTGATAAAAACCCCCTCCAAACCCATCAGGCCCCGCAGCACTCTGAGGGTCCATTGAGCACACCACCGTATAAACTTCATCCACCGATGGAGATTTCAGCAGCATGTCATTCTCCTCTTGCGTAAGCTTAGGCAGCTCAAGTGACGGTCTGCTCCCAGAACAAACATCGCGGTCTGCTGTGAACAAAGAGGAGAAAAAATCAGTCGCTGACAGCTTAATATCCTCGATACTATCAAACCAACTGTCCCCGGTGCCCCTAATCCATGCAATAAAATTAGAGCTGCGTTTCTGCTTAACCGTTGCATGGAAAAAAGAGGTATTCGCGTCGCCCTCTTTGATCCATTTGATCGCTGCCTTTTGTCTCCAGAATTCACATTCTAACGCTAGCTCCCGAGAATGAATTGCCCGTGCCTCATGTACTGCCGACCTAGACAACATGTCCCTATTTTGATCATGCAACAATTCCTTGGCCAATAGGTTATCCGCAGCCACTTTGACCCGTTGAGAGACATTCCCAAAAACATCCACATTCCATCCAGCTAAAACTCTCTTAACCACCTTCAATTTATTAAAAAATTTCTGCATTCCAATTCCAGCAACAGGCTGAGCCCAAGCAGACCGTACAGTTTGTTGAAAAGTAGGATGACTCCGCCAAACATTAAGAAATCGAAAGGAAGACCGCCGCGTTGTCATACTTCCTCCCTTAACCAGCAACGGACAATGGTCAGACCGCCCTCTCTGAAGATGAGCAACTCGAGTCAACTCAATAGAAGACAGCCAAACAGTATTAACGACCTCTCGATCAAGCCGCTGCCACATACGCCCATTTGTCCATGTGTAGGCAGACCCATCAAACTGAACTGGAAATAGTCCACTCCGATTTAATGCAGAATTAAATTCTTCCAAATCACGAATATTCAGGGCTGAACCTCCAATCCTTTCCTCCGCAGAAGAAATAACGTTGTAATCCCCTACGGCCATCCATGGAAGCATAACAGACGTTGAAAATTGCCCCAGAGCCTCCCATAACTGTCGCCTACCAATTCTATTACACCTCGCGTAAACAGTCGAAATAAAAATGGAAGAACCAGAGGGGAAAGACACATGTATATGGACCACCTGATCCGCAGCTTCTACAAAAGAATATCGCGCATCTGAACTCCAGAATATCCAAATTTTGTTATGCACGAAGGACTGGGCAAAATCAAAACCCAAGAACAGCTGCACACTCTCCAAATGGGAGACATTAGCTAATGGTTCCAAGAGAATCAGTAAACGAATATCGTTTGATCTACAAGTGCAACGAATATGCCGCAACGACTCCTTATTCGCAGCACCACGAATGTTCCACACTATAAACTTAATCGGATCTAACATTATGAGACCGAAGGTTATAAGGAGCAGATGAAGTCTTACCTTCTCGTTTCCTGGTCTGCCTACCACGAGTCTTGTGACCTTGGACCAAATTTTGCAGCAATTGAGTGTCGGTATCATCCAGAGGTGCTCCAGGGACAACCGGGTCACCGCATAACTTAGATGCTGTGATTCTGCTGGCCAGCCGATCCCCAAAATTTTTTAACTCAACCAAAGAAATACTTTTCACCCCTAACTGACCTTCAGAGTTATAGCATACTAGACGAGCATGACCTTCATGCCGTCGAGGAGAGAGTGAACAAGCCCGCTCATGCTGCAGCATTGAAGGCACAGACTTAGTCAACAAAATATCATCTCGGCCGAAAGAAGAGATTGTGTCCGACGGTACAGAGATATCATTCTGTGTATCTGCAGCACCCCCCCGATATGAATCAGGGAGAACGGGATCATGAGCATGAACATTAGCCTGAGTAGGGCTACCCCTAACAGGGTTAGACGATGATGATGGAATAACAGCAATAGAGACATCTGCAGCGGGATTACTGTTTTCCCGCACTTGTACCCTTGGGACTATCACAACCCCCGAGTCCACCACAGGAAGAGATTCATCAACAGCCGGTCCTCCCTTTGGTTGAAAGACTTGTCTGACTTAAGTCGAAGCTGATGGTCTAGCACGTCGCACAGGCCGCAATTCCGGATGTTTCTGATGACAGGTACTTTCAACATGACCAATTGACGAGCAAAAAACGCAATACGAAGGATATTCTTCATACTCAATTTTCTGCCAAAAACCCCACTGGTCATCCCCGATCCAAATCCTGGATCTTGGAGAATGCAATACATCGACTTCCAACAATATACGCGCTACAGACGGACGCTTCAGCGAAGCCGTAGCTTCATCCACTTTTAATGGGCGGCCAAGTAAGTTACCCAGCTTAAGCAGAAATTGCTTTTCAAAAAACGGCAATGGAAGACCTGGGAAATTGACCCAAACTGGCGCGATGGACGACTCTGCTCCCGGTTTAAAATCGATTGTCCATTTCGACAGGGACATATGAAATTTGCCAATGTACCAAGACTTGCGACACCAGAGTCTGGTGTAATCCTCCTCCACGGAAGGCCGTAAATGAATATGCTTGGAATCTAATAACCCTGTCGGACACTCACCCCTCAGCCCCAAAGAAACGATAAATTTGCGAATAATCTCCATGGAAGGGCGACCAACTGCAAACCTGCCAACCAGTGCATTAGAATAAGGTGCTGCTATCTGTATCATATCTTGACGGGAAATCACCAACGAAGGCTCCTCCTTGTAAGTACTGAGATGGCCAATGCCAGAGGACGAAGAAGACGGGGATTGAGAAAGAATGGAGGCAAACGTCTTCACAGGACGAGCAAGAAGCGGCGCCTCCCCATGCTGGGGAGCCGCCATGAAACCCTACTAAACTTGCAAAGCCCGAAAATGGTGAGGAAGCTCGATTATAGAGAGAAAGCCCGATTATAGAGAGAAAGCCCGATTATTGTCGTTCTCGATTTTGCCCTAACTAATCAAATGAATTGAATGAAATTGGTGATTTATTCAAAAATTGACTAAATTGCCCTAAAAATGAGTGAATTAGCCAAATGAAATGAAAATTTATTCAAAAATCGACCGGATGACCCTAAAAATGAGTGAATTGGCCAAATGGAATGAAAATTTATTCAAAAATCGACCGGATGACCATAAAAAGGGTAAATTGGTCAAATGAATTGATGATTTATTCAAAAATCGACCGGATGACCCTAAAAAGGGTAAATTGGTCAAATGAATTGATGATTTATTCAAAAATCGAACGGATGACCCTAAAAAGGGTAAATTAGTCAAATGAATTGATGATTTATTCAAAAATGGATCGGATGACCCTAAAAAGGGTAAATTGATAAAATAGACTGAATGAAATTGATGAATGAAATGGTTCAATGGATTGAATGGAAAACATCAAGCTATCCACTGGTAGTTTCAAAAATTTATTGCAATGCATTAACCTATGAGCTTTCTAAAAATCAAATTTTGGCCCCAATTTATTTATCGTCTCAATAGGAGGAATTATTTGTGAATTTTCTTCAAATTAATGTCCTTTTACGCAAGGGAATTTTACCAATTTTGATAAAATGGCCAAAAAATGATTATTAGATGCTCATATTCTAAAGATTACTCTATGAAAATGATCGGATCCTCCCTTACCTTGTGCGCTACCCCTTTGGATGGTACAAAATGTAAACGTGCAAGTCTCCTTGGATTAAGTATCCGAGACACAAGGTGGTTTATTCCTAATGCGGGATCCCCTAAATGGCATTTCCTTTCTAGGGTTATGCATGATGCCATTTATTAAAGCGATGTAAATATGTGACAAATATGGCCTAAAGGACATAAATAATGCATCGGGGGGAAAAGGTCTAAAATGAAATGTATTTATTGAAAATTAAGTGAAACGACTGAAATTTAAACATGTGAGTTATCTAGTGGGTAAGTCACTAAAAGAGAGCCAAAGAGGCCTCTTATTTGCTAAGGCACATGAATGCAAGCCAAGAAAACAAAAGAATGGTTAGTGCAATTGATAGTACACATAACATATTGGGAGCAATTAAAAAAAGAAATACAATAAAAACAAGTAAAAGGGATGGAACCCCTTCCCTCGTGTCTAATGTGCTTAAAAGAGGGTGATGCTGACTCTAACCTAGGAAAATTCTAACATGGATGCATGGGGTTGGGGTTCACTAATGCGACTAGACTCGATAAGGTTTAAAAGGTCCCCAAACCTTCAGACCCAAAGGCAAAGGGTCATCACTCCCAAGGCCTTCGATCGGTGGCTCGAGTGATCCCTTAGGTAGCGCTATGGGCGCAGCGCACACCATCCGCCTACCCAAGGCGATCGATCCTAATCCTACAAGGCGGTGTGGGAAACGCCCACGAAAATAAAATAAAATGGGATAACAATAAGTAAACGTGCACGTATGAAGTGTTCCCTATTTTGAGGGAAGGGGTTGAGAATCACGCGAGGCTCTAAAGGTGACACACACCCCCCCAAATGCAATGCAAGCGCGAGATAAACAAGTAAACATACATCCAATCAACCAATCATACATTCGTGAGCGAGGGAGTAGTTTGAGATGTGTACGAGGCCAAGGGGTCCTAAAAGGGAAAATGCAACCCTAATATCCAAAATGCAATGCATAAAAGGGGTAGAAAAAGGAAAAGAATGGCTAAATCAAATGCTTGGACCCACTTAGGATGTCCCCAGTGGAGTCGCCAAGTTGTCGCGCCCCACTTTTGATGGTGGTGTGTGGAAGTAGTGAACGTGTGTGAAAGTGAAAAGAAAAGACCGTGGGATTGTGAAATGCGACGGTTTGGTCAAATAAAGTTCAAAAAGGGCTTTGGATGAAAAACGGAGTCGCCACTTGGTATAGAGTTAGGGTGTACCAAGTCACCCAAAAATGATTTTTGTTTTTTGAACGAAAAAGTAAATAAAACCCTTTTTAAAACTTTTAGGTCTACGTAACCAAAGAAAGGGATCGGTGGTCACATTTGGTAAGGGAGAAGGCAAAGGTGGAACCTAAGGCACTCCCCTACCCTAGCAAGAGCTAGTTGCGTGACTTAGCCCCACGTTTCCTAATTTTTCTACCCAAGGTATGCATCGTGTGTTGGATATGACTATATGAATGCAAAAACCTAGACCTAGGGGGACATGGAGGAAATTTCTCTTCAAAGGTTGAGTGGTGCCAATCACATTAATTGTGAAACCCAATAATAATCCTTTGGAGAGGTCACACATAATCCTAAATGACGTAAAAATGAGTGAAATGAATGCATGCCATGTGAAAATGTGAGTTTGTGTGAAGTGAAAAAGTGATAAAAACAAGAGTGTGTAAGTGGAAGTGTGCAAATGGATGTACAAGATAAGGTGAGTAAAGTAATAATGTGAAAATGTATGTGAGATAACACAAAGTGCATGTGTGCGATTGATATTATAAAGTGTAAGTAGTTGAGTGAAAACGTGCAAATTTAAAGTAGTGTGAAGTGAGAATGTGGAAAAAGGGTTAGAATATAAAGTAGAAGTGTATGTGATAGCGAATGAGTAAAATGCATGAATCCTATAGGAATGCATCAAGACGGGAACGGGGAGTCCTAACTTTGTGACTTTAATTTTTCCTTTGATTAGAAGGGAAAACTAGCGTGCTAAGGCTATTTTGTAGCCACACTCGCTCGTTTCCCTTATCGAAAGGGGACTCTTCAAGCAAATGTACCCTATAACCAGCATGAGGTGTAAAAATCCTAAAATGAGGGGAAAAGGGGTTCGAGGAGCATGCCAAATGATAAAACTAAGAAAAAATGCATGAAATGTAGTGAACATGCAAATATGCACTAACAAAAGGGGGACGGCCTATTGGGTCTAGCGTTGGACTAGCCCATTCTATGAATTCCTACTAGCGTTGGACTAGTGGAAACGTACATTCATCTATCACATTCATTCATGGCTATGGAAAGCGAGTAGACATGCCAAACACTCGTAAACACGTAGCACATAACACTTAGCATGCTCGACTAGACGCAAAAGCCTAATAAAGCAAATTAACACATAGCCACAAAAGCAAGCAATCAAACTAATGGACCTATTACATTTGCTAGCTAGGCACACGTCTTCAATAGGTCTTCATCAAGTGCTTTCCAAGCCCTATCTATTACAAGCCAAGAGGTGTACACATACCCCATAAAGAATAACTTAAATAAAAAGCAAAAGTAAATGAAGTAAATGAAAGGAATTAAAGAAAAACAAAGGAAGCAAGTAGACATGCAATTTTCACGTAGCACGTTGGATCACATAGGAGAGACAAAAAAAAAGATAAAAGAAGTTATACCTCCCTTGAGTTGGAGCTCTAATGGGGTGAAGTCACTTATTTATCCTCCAAAATAAAAGAAATGGTCAAGGTACCAATTTATTAAGAAAAATTAAAGAAATGTGCAAAACAAAGCTCACTTGATCGTAAAGCCTCTAAAGTCATGACTTAAGCGCAATTGAAACAAAACATCGTAGTTAATTGAAGCAAACAAGCAATGAAGTTGCACAAATTAAAATTACCAAGGACCAAATTGATGAAATTATTTAATTGATTGGGTCCTAGTGGAACAAGGAGAGACTTGGGGGGCCAAAAGGGAAATTTTTCAGAGATTTTCCATGCAGACCATGCAAGCTGCGAAGGAATTTTTGTTTCTATAACTAACATTTTTCTGCAATTCTAAACTAGCTGCATTTCCTCATAACCTGCGACTCTAACAAGCAAAGCCATCCAAATCCTCTAGCATAACTTGCCAACATCAACTCAGTCAACTAGCGTTTAAACAGAAATTTTGGAGCAAAATATGCAAAGAAAAGAAAAGAAACAACGAGAGGATGGGGGGAAACATTTCTGCAATGGTAGACCGGCCCTGCTTGCTGCAGTTTTACATTCCAATCAAAACTCATTGACATGGAACAACTCAAACCAAGACCAACACCCATGACAGCAATAAAATTTGACAGCAACAAGGATTCAATCTCCAAGTTTAACATCAAAATGTAATGACAAACACAGAAATGAAAAGAAAAATAGAAATGGAAGGAAGCTTGCTCAGAATGATTCACTTTATTCTTATCAATTTGAGTTCTCAGCTAGGCTACGGTACATCAGCTCCAATAATCAATTTCGAGTAGAAAGCTTTCCGCAACAACATTAACCACCAGATATATATAAACAAAGGGTTTGACAGGAAAACCAAACCCCACTGGACTGCTATAGAGGACAAAAGACAGCAAAGAGAGACTCGAGTAACAAAACAGCCGTGAATATCAATGTAAGCTTACGAAGGGGAATGGGATTTAGAACTAACAAGGAACAATGATGCAGCTGTAACACTGGCTCTAACATCTCACCATCTTTGGCCCATAAAAAAAACCAGATCTTCCGAACATCAGATACTACCACAAAGAAAAACCCACGGTCCATATTCCTTCCATTATTGGAAGCAGCAAAATGCAAAGCTGATGACTTCTTAGGTTCACAAGCTTTCAATCACACAAATTCGGAACACACATTATAATCTACGCACAGCTACAAGATTTGACCTTTTTACTCACAAATGAAGCAACAATTTTTGATGAACATGAAACGAAACTGCGGCGGAAAGTAGGCAGCAAAACAATAAATCTTCCCCAGGCCTGGTCACGAAATACATGCTTGAAGATTTCAAGAGTAGGTGTTTGAAGAAACTTACAGTGCTCGGGCTTCCCTGATGAAGATCCGCGACTGCAGATGGCGCGAGGATTATCAGTTCCAGTGGCTTTCTTCGCTCTCAGCCGCAAAAGCTTTTCCTCCCTTGAACCGTGGCTCTCTTTCTTTTCTTTGGCCGAAGCCCTTCCCCTCTAATCTTTCTTTGCTCCAGTTTTCCTTTTAGATTTTTAGCCGCCCACTTCATCAGGCTTCGCTTTCAGCCTTCACCTCATTTTTCATCAACGGTCACTTGGATTCTATCTCTGACCTCCATTTCAGCCGTCCCTCATTTTTTTTTAAAGCTGGAGTCTTGCTACTGCAGGTGCTATTTTCTGATGGGTTTCAGCAGCAAACTTGAGTAGCGGCCCCTCTCCCTCCGAAATCTCCAAGCTTTTGCCCAGCCGTGATTCCCTCCTATGGTTTCTTTCTTGCTCTCCAGATTTCCCTCTTCTCAACCCTCAGCCCGTAACCCTAGCTGTCATAAGACTCTTCCTTTTTGCCGCAGCTTTTTCCCAGATTTCCAGCCGTCATCCAAACTTTTTCGCCGTTCCTTTTTCGTTTCAGCCCTTACTTTTAGCCGCCCACTCTCGTGCTTTGCTTCTTCGTTCTCTGTTTCTGCCTTCCCTCTCTCAATCTCACTTCCCTCTCAGTCAAAAAACTCTCGCTCACCCTCAGCTCTCTCCTGTCCTGCCCGTAGGTTTCTTTCCCTTAATCAGCCGCCCCCTCACTCTTTCTGTATGCCCCCCTCTAAAGCTGTGTTTTCTGTTCTATTTATACCAAGCTAGCAACCCTAAAACCCTCAGCTATCCTCTCCAAAATTGCAGCTAAAGGGGCTGCCCAATTCTCTGTTTGCATGCTGCGACAATACGCAGCTTGCATGCTGCGTATCTCTTTTTTTTTTTTGAAAGAAAAGAAAATAATTAAACTAAATTGTCAATAAGATTAAGTAAAGTAAAAAAAAACAACAATTTAAGCAAAACGTTTTTCTTTTTCCATCATTTTCTCTTTTCTAAATGAACCAAACAATCAATAAACAAAAATAAAATATAAATTAAGTAAAATTGACTAAAAATAGATAAATAAAACAAAATTGCTATTTTTCTTTTTTTTCTTTTTCTTTTTTTCAAGAAATTCTTTGCTAAAACTTAAAAATAAAAATAAAACTAGAAACTAAAAACTAAAAAACGAACACGACAAATAAAAAACTAAAAATAAAAAGTAAATGAAATTACTCCAAAAATTTGGTGTCTACAGTTTTCATTCCAAAAACAAAAATTCAAACACTCCAACTTTCATTTTTGTTTAACAAAAACGCAAAAATCTAAAAGAAAGTCCAATAGATGAAATTTCCCCTCTATGCGTTTACCACTAACTCTTTCTATTTTGTCTCTTTAATTTATTCAAACTTTCATACATTTGCATCAACCATACATTGTTTTATTATTAATAAAAGCAAGTTTCTAATAGTGATGATTTTATAAGTATCTTGTGAGTGTGAATTGTCTAATAATTTTAGAGTAAAGTTCTACCTTATATGATTTTGAATTGTCTGCTGCTTTTGGAATTTGATCATTATTCTTTATATCAAACTTTATAGCTTTAATCAATATTATAATTGTTTTAAATAATATTATAATTGTTTTAAGTTTTAAGATTTTATAATTAGCAATGTAGAATTCGAAAAAAATTGCTTTAGTTAGGACTTGATCATTATTCTCCACTTGGAGGTTTACAAACTTAATTAAGGTTATATATATATATATATTCTCCAAATAGATTTTGTACCGCACCTGGTTGTAGAATCGGATTCGATGATGTTAATATAGATTCTAAAGAATAATTATCAGTGTCCTTGGTCTAATCAATAGTGAGGTTGAGCAGTGTCGTGAGATGTCTAGGGGGAGTATTCAGTTCAAACATTATTACCGAGAAACTAATAAGGTCGCGGATGTTCTGTCCAGTGAAGGTTGTGCTCGTGTTGAGTCCTCGGTTTGTGTCTATGAACATGTAGCTGATTTACCAATACTGGGGGGAATATCGATTGGATAAGTCAGTATTTGAAAAGTACAAACATGTTAGTATTTGAAAAATCTCTGAAGGAACTCTCTTGGTGTGAGAACCCGTATTTTTGCATTTTCTAGGTTTTATTATTTTTCATGGCTTGTTTTCTGCATTTTTGTGCTTAGAAAATTTCTAGATAATTTTAAGGAGCAGATATAATTTTTAGATGATTTTTCTAGTATCGAATAGGTTTTGAAAAATTATGAGCGTATATCGGATGTGGGACCCGCTAGTGTGGAAAATTTGGAAAATTTCAGCCAACTAGGTTAAGTTTTGTATACTGGGTTTAATTTATCAGGTGTTAAGAGATAATTAGAGGATACCTAGATGGACTATCATTGGAGAGACAAAAGGATAGAGTTGCATTAAAAAGGGTGACAAGTGTCACCTTCCTATTCAACCTTGACTTTGACCATTATTTCTTACCTTTACTAATACTCAATTTTGACCCAAAAAGCCCCTAAATTTCTGCAAGCTTGGCCGACCCTCTCTCTCTCAAGAAAGAAAGAAAACTCTTCAAGTTTTAGCTCCAATCTTGCTCAAGTTGAACCATCCAACCATTTGATCTTGCAATTACTCCATAAAACCTCTTCACTTAGTGTTTGTGAGTTGTTTGGTGGAGTTTTTTTGGAAAGTTAAGATGACCAATAGCTCTCTCTCTCTTGTTTCTAAGGTAAGTTGTGAAGAACCACCCTCCTCCCTTAATTGATGCTTAAATCATGCTTAGTGGTAGTATGAGATGCAAGTTTATGGATTAATTCTTGATTTGTGGTTGTAGTGATGAAGTTTTATTATTTTTGGGGTTTTTTCTGTTTTAATATAAACATGATTGTGTGGCTATCTATGATGATTGGAAATGGTATATAAAGGAGCTAGGAGGTGGAAAAAGTAGTTAATTGCAAGAAATTT
Organism: Coffea canephora; assembly: GCA_036785865.1. NCBI lineage: Eukaryota > Viridiplantae > Streptophyta > Magnoliopsida > Gentianales > Rubiaceae > Coffea > Coffea canephora. The sequence continues at coordinate 45,709,830 of CM071914.1, forward strand.
TGGTTTTGGAAGAAAATTGAAAACCTAGGGTTTCATTAAGGAACATTCTGCCCGAATTTTTAGCTCCTAGTTAGAGGCCGAATTGGCCTTGGCTTAAAACATTAAAGTTGTAGGGAATGACATTTTAGAGGTGTCTACGAAATTTCAGGTCAATCGGAGTAGTGTAGAATGAGAAAAATCGAAATTACTATTGCTATTCTGGTTTTACCCGAATGTAAGGATTGCGCCTGTAATTGGTTGTTTTGGCTGGAATTGCTTCCGAATTGGTTGTTGAGGCCTTCTGATGCAATTTATCCCTGTTTCTTAGCTTTCAACTGGTTTTGGAATTTCTGGATTTGGACTTGGAGAGCCTGAGTTATGATGTTTCCGCTAGAATGCGTTTTGGTGAATCTGTTTTACGTTTTGATGTAGTATCTTGCATTTTTGACCTGTTTGTACTCAAAACTGGGTTGAGTGACCTTCTGTGATGTTGTAGCCCTGTCTTTTAGTTTCGAAATGGTGGGTCTTTCACCCTCATCCAATAATCGTAGTGAAATTGGTGCCATTACTGCAAAATGAGGTCAAAAACTGTTTTTTCAGGGCTAAAGCTAATTCCATTTCCGGATTTTCCTGGTTTCCTCTAATGCTTATATATGCTTATGGAACCCTATTGTGATCGTGTTGGCATTGGTTTATGACTTGTAATCGAGTCTTCTTGTGCTTATTGGAATATTCTAGGGCTTGACTTTTATTTCCGGTCATTTTCCTAGCTAACTTTTGTACTTGGATAACCTTGAGCCTATTGAATGGCTGTGGTGATGAATGTATATTGAGTATGACTTTGGGAGTTGATTGAGGAAAATAATGAAGCCGTGATGGCTGGAAAAGTAAGAAATTTAGGGGAAGTGCTGTCCAATTTTTCTAGGCCGATTGGTTCCTTTAAGTTTGAATTGGCTTGTGATAGAAATGAAGGGCTTTTGGGTTGTTGAACCTAGGTCTTCATGTTACCTTTTTGTTCCCAAAAATCATATTTTGTACCCTTGCATTAGTAATTATTTGGCGAGGCATACGACTAGTAGTCGAGCCTCACATGTGCATTTTGTTTACTCGATTCTGGATGTGAAACCTTCAATTGGTTTACTTTGATTATTTTAGGGTTTCTTGGCGATTAAAGCCAATCCGAAGTGAAAACTTTTGAGGTATCTGTACTTGAACCGGTGAGTGTACCACTTCCCTCCATGGCTGTTTAACTTGATTTCTGCTCTGCAATCTGTTTAATTTGTTTGAGACGAGGGTGTACTTTATCACACTCGTTCTCTTGTCTGTTCATATGCCAATTTTGGTGTCAATCTGAATCTGTATCTATATCTGATATCTGTATCTGTATCTGTATCTGTTCGGACGTCGTTTGGAAACTTGTAACCAACGACCTTTCTGTGACCTATGAGCTCAAGCCCTGTGGCTAAGTTATTCGAGTCGGGCCGGCAAGGGCCTGGACGATTAGATAACGAACCACGGTAGTCTGTTTTGGGATCTTTGGGTATTGAGACCCTTGATTCCGGTATACTCGAGTATTATTATTTCTGTTTCTGTTAAGGTGAGCGGGCCCGGTAAAGGGGTGTTTGGTGGACGGAATTTGGTGTAAAGTGGGGTCTACGGACGTGTTGGTTCTATATACGTTGACGGAGAGTCAACCGGCTTGGATCAAGTACTGTGCTGGAAAGCTGGCTCCTGAGAGCCACCTGTATCCTTCCTATTTGAGTTCTTGTGTTTACCTGTCTTACTTTATAGCGAGCATGTGTATCTGATTTGTATAACGTGAAATGCTTGATTTTTTTGCTACATGTTTGGTACCTCATTGGGCGTAAGCTCACCCCCTTTCTCTTACCTTTGTTTTCCTTACAGGAACCTCTTTTGGAAATCATGATTTTGAGAAGCGAGTTGAGCTAGTTAGAAAATCTTTTGTTCTTTTGTATAGCTCCTCGAGAATGAGCAAACTCTAAATGTATTTCGTTTCACTGGTTCCATTTGAATTGTAAACCTAGCGACATGTATATATATGAAAGCGTTTTCCCCATGTTTAAGCTTGGCGGTCTTCAATCGTTCATTTCTTTTGGGTCCTATATCGCGTAATATCGGATTTGTGTGATTCGACTCCGTAGTCCTGGCGAGAGCTGGGCAGGCGGTCCGCTGAACCCTTTGGTTCGCCTTAGGGTGAGGTGGGGCTGTCACACTTGGTTTCTTAGTTCGACTATTTGTTAGTTTTATTGAAAAATTTAGGAAGCATTTCTTCTTTTTTTGGTTGATTCCAAGAACTTGTAGATTGTCATTCTCTTTTCAACCGAATGAGTTAGAGCATGTAGTTATTTCCACTACTTTCTTATGCTTCTTCGATGAAACAATTTGAATCGTCATCTTAGGCATACCTTTGTCTAAATAAAAGTATAACATCTTTTGACTAGCAAATTTCTTTTGTTATTACAAATCATTGGCATTGACCATTAGTTTAAGAGTAAAGTTGCACAAAGATAACGTGTAAGACTATATTCGAAAATATGAACAAACATGAAGGATTACACTACAAATTGTTAAATTTGATCACTAGTTTTGATGATTATACAAACCAAATGATGATTAGTATTAATGATCTTGTGTAAGTGTAGACACCAAATTTTTGGTGTATTTTCTTTTACTTTTTATTCTCATTTGTCGTGGTTGCTTTTAGTTTTTTTTTTAGTTTCTAGTTTTTATTTTTATTTTTATTTTTAAGTTTTAGCGTAGAAAAATCATGAAAAAAGAGAAAAAAAGGAAAATTGTTCACAAAAATACGTTCAAATTCAATCTTTTGGCATTTTTGGTTTATTTTCGTTAATTTATTTTGGAAAAAAGAAAAAAAGGAAGAAAAATGATGGAAAACGATGAAAAATGAAAGAAAAGATCGAAAATGGTAATTTTGTTATTTTTAGTTTGTTTATTTTGATTAAAATTGTTGTTTTATTATTATTTAGTTTTATTACTATTTTTGTTAAATCATTAAGTTTAAAATAAAAAAAAAAAAAAAAAAGGGATCCTGCGGCATGCAAGCTGCGTTTTGCCGCAGCTTGCAAAAGGAGCATTGGGGCAGCCCTTATCTGCCAAAATATAGAAGAGTGCTAAGGGTTTAGGAGGGGGGTTCCTGGTATAAATAGAAAAGAGGGAGAGAGCCGCAAGGGAGGTTTTGGACAGCCGCAACTTTGGCAAAAACAAAAGAGAGAAAGCTATGAGGAGAGAGGAGGGAGTTAACGGCTAAGGAAAAATCGAGAGCAAAGGAGAGAAATCTGGGCTGAGGTCTGAGAGAGAAAGAGAGTGGAGAATGAAGCTGGGATAGATTCGGAGCAAAAGAAAAGGGAGAGGCTACGGCCGAAAGAGAAAGGGAGCAGCAACCAAAGCAGAGAGGAGGAGGGATTGCCGGAACTTTCTTCATCGGCTGTCTTTGTTCTTTCACAGACTACACTAGCTTCTATCCGTCTTTCAAGGTATATTTCCAAGCCATCCATCAAAGCTATGTTTTAGATTTTTACCTGAAGTCAGGATTGTTTATCTTGCTTCCGTTGTCAAGGATCTTATGGGAAAGGCTAGATTTTTTTTTCGTTGATCAAAACCCCTTAGCAGCAATCTTGATAAAAATTTGATCTTTCGGGCTACTAAACCATTTTATGTGAATGTATTGTTCAGAATTTCTTTGTTGCAATCAGTTCTTTCATTGTTGTTTGTTTATTTGGAGCTTTAAAGTTAAGCAGCTTGTGGTTTGGTTACCTGAATCTGGTTTGCTTGATGAAATGGAAAGCCGCGGCTGGGTAAAATTGCAGAAAAACTTGCGGCACTTTGTTTCTTTCTTCCTATCGTTGTTTTTGCTGTTTACTTTCATGTTTTGTTGGTTAGCTTCATTTTTCTGTTTTCGATCCTGCTACAAAGTTGCGTGTTTAGTTGATGATGGATAGGTAGAATTCTGGTTCCTTGTTGAATCTGTTTTGCATGATAAACTAGAAATTCTGGACACAAGTCGCGGCTGAAAACTGCAGCAAAGCTTCTGATTTTCCAGATTTGCGTGATAGCTTTCTTGAGTTTTGTTTGTTTCCTTGTTTGGGCTTGCGGTTTGGCTAGCTGTTGTTTAATCTAAAGCCTTTGATGCTTGGTTAAAAATCCTGATTCATTATGGGTTGTGTGACGCCCCACATCTCCCTAAGGCGGACCAAAGGGTATCCGCGGACGCCTGCCCAGCTCTCGCCAGGACTCAAGCAATTCCATTCAATTTAAAACCGAATTAAGCACTTCGATGAGAGCAACATGAATACAATAATGCGGAAGCGTTCAAGCTTAATAAGTCACTTAATGTATAACCAGTACATCGGGTAATCATGAAACGACTTCAATTCAAAGTACACATCAGGGCCCAAACATTTCAAGTTTACAATATCCAAAAGTACAACCCAAACCAGGGCCTAGTCAAAATACATAACAGGAGTCTTAACAAAATTACAACGGATAATATCCCCATATTTCTCCAAGAGTCGGTCCTGTTAAGGAAAACAAAACTATAGGGTGAGCTAAACGCTCGTGAGGCCAAGAACACACATGCAAGCACTTAGTCAAATAACAATCCCAAATTTAATAAACAAAGCCATGTCCTTTCAATAATCAATCAATCAAACAGGAAAGTAATCAGAAACAATTCAAGGATATAGTAGCTCTCAGGAGCTAAGTTCCACTTGATCTGCCGTTGTCATTCGTATACCTTCCCGCATTGACCCTCCTGTCAACCGGGTCGGTATTTCCATTTCCGTAGATCACCACTTACTTCCCTCCGTCCACCGTACACCCCAAGGGCCCACAATGGCCAATATTGGGCGATACTCAACGAGTATGCCAAGCAAGACCTCTTATTAGGTCGAGCTTATTTGTATCTCATGGCTCGTCCAAATCCCCGACCAAGCCCATTGCTGGCTCGAGTCTAAGGACGGCCTATGAGTTTGGGCGTCCCCCATTCATTTGAAAGTCGAGGAGGTTCACTCCAAGACATAAGCATTCATGACATAACATTGCATTTCATTCATTCATTCAATACATTTCATTCATTCATTTGAAATTAGAACGAGTGCGATAAAGTACGCACCCGCCCTTGTTTTTAAAACTTTCAACAAATACCACAAATAAGCAAGTATCAATATTCACACACTTGACACTCACCGAGCAATTCAATAAGAATTATTTCCCGGAAGTTCAAGTGTCCACGGTGAGATCCTCTTGAAGGTCTCCTTGCGCGCCTGGCAATTTAATAGCGAATAATCATACAATTAACCCACTTATCAAGAAGATTGTACATTAGTACAATCTAAGGATTATTTCGCAAAAAGGAACCTCAATTACACGTAAATCGAGGTTCAACTTGCCTTTTATCATGTACAATATTATTTGAGTTTTGATCATGAAAATCGTAAACAAAACGTTTAAGAACATCAAAAGAATAAAGAGTTTTTGAAAAACTCTATTTCTTTGAAATTGGAAAATTTTCCAGTTTTTTTGATGAATCTTTGAAAAATCATAACTCGCTCGGTATAAGTCGAGAATTGGAAAACCTTATACCGTTGGAAACCTCTTAGAGAGTACTATAAGTTCCTAGAAGACACTTTTCCATGAATCGAAGTGAAAAGTGATCAAAAATGGGCTTGAAGACGCAGCTCCAGTTTACAAGGCAGAATTAAGTTGGATTTCGGCCAACTTTGAAAATCCGGCACGATTCACACGTTGCAAACCGGCCTCTGAAATTTGCAGTTCAATTAGTGTTGTAAGTGAAGTTTATAACAAAATAAGCGGGTCAAGAATCGGAGTTTCGAGTACCGAGATACGGTAGCCCGAAGTTGGGGAAATTCAAGACTGGATGAGAATTTTCCAGATTTGAACCTCTAACTTTAGTAATTCAATTGGTTATCGAAACGAACTTGAATCGGCACCAAAATTGGCAGTATTTCAATACTATATGGAAAGTATCTCTCTATCGAATTTCGGGGAAAAATACCTTCGGCAAGGTAGTTAATGAGCCAACCGAAGTTCAAGAAAATTCCTAAGGCATTCTGCCTTTGACTTTCATTTTCCAAATTTCCAATCGTTTAACCAAGAAAGTTATCCAACCATGGTTCATTTGTGAAATAAGGGTCTAAGATATACCCATGATACCTTTGGTAAGTGTTTAATATCAAGAACATCAACTAACAAGTTCACTCCAAGATTTGGTTCCAAACCAGTCCAAACATTAGGGTTTTCCAAAACAGAGCAGTCCCCTTGTTTCAGTCACAACTCAGTCATTATAGCTCGAAATCGAGCATGGCTTACGCCGTTGGAAAATACATTCATAGAGTTAAAATATCACAGAAGAAATCGTTCCCAAATTCGGCACCCATCTGGTTCAAATTTGGGCATCAAGTTGCTGCCTGAACACTTCATTCCAGATGAACAGAGCAACAGGACAGCGAACTTAAAACATTTGGTTCGGCTTGGTCACAAAGAATCAGAACGTGCATTATATACCAAATTAAAGCTAGGAAGGTCTAGTTTCAAACGCCACCAACGGCACATGATTTCGACATCCGAGGACAGAGTTATAGCCAAAATACTACTGCTGGTCAGAGCATACGCGAATCAGTTTTCCAGATTTGCTGGTTTCTAAAAACAATTCATTTGCCCATTCAAACCTTATTATTTTTCAATGAAATTTTTCACACATCTAATACATCCTACAAACATCCAATTCAAGCAATTAAACCATTAAAAATTGGCCTGGAAATGGCCGAACATGGCAGGGGCAAAATCGGAAAGTTTAGCTTCTTACACCCAATGAAGTTTCCACTAATTACCCATCACTAATGCATCATTATAATCACTAAACCAACAATATAATCACCATTAATCATCACATCAGCAACAACAACCCAAGTGTGGGAATTCCAAGAGCCCACAATCACATTTTTACACCATAATCAAGTAACTAAGTGCATGCATGAGCTTAATCTTGTCATATAATCTCCAAAAGATAAGAATCCAAGGGTTGATCATTACCTACTCCTTTGGTTTGCAAGGTCAGAATTTTCGGCCCTCTTGAAGCTCCAAAGAAACCGTGAAAGCTCCCTTCCTCCTTAGGTAGATGTAGTCTCCAAGTGGTTTGCTAAGAGATCTCCAAGTTTGGTGTGATTTGGGTGAATTTTAGTGCATGGATTGAAGATGAAAAATGAAGAACAATGGAGAGTTCTTCTCCTCTCTTGTTGCTCGGCCAAGTGAAGTGAGGAGAGAGAGAGTGCTGATGCAATTGGCTTCCAAAGGAAGATTCTTTGTGTGGTGCAAAATGCACCTCAAAGTCAACTTGAAATAGTGCAATTTAGGGTGCGTTTGGACTCGATTTTCTCGCGCGTTTGGTTCACTAGTGCACTGAACCTCCAAGGCATATATATTCTTGTAAATATTATTCACTCTTAATTGTCCCGAAATAAGGGTCTAAAGTCCTTCAATTGAAGTCGCGCGTGTGAAAACGCGTACCGTCAAATTTTACCGCTATAACGCGGAACTTTCGAAAAATTCCTATAACGATTGCACTACTAACTATCACTTGAATATTTATTCATAAGATTACCTATTTTAGGACCATAGTACAAGCCCCCAATATTCCAAGCTTATTGGGCTACTACGCGGATAAAATCTCCAAGTACTATTCACTATTTTTACTAAACGCGCTCTAGGAAATTAATTTTCGAAACGAATCATTTTAAAAATATAACGAAGTTATATTACCACTTATTTAGGTCTAATAAGACTAGAAAATATTCTTTGGAAATAAAATTCAATTAAATGATTTATTAAGCCATAAATTAGGCATAAAATAATAGTTTTTGCGAGTCCTCACATCCTCTCCCCCTTAAGAAAATTTCGTCCTCGAAATTTACCTTGGTCGATGAACAAGTCTGGATACTTCTCTCTGATTGTCTCTTCAACTTCCCATGTTGCTTCTCTACTCCATGGTTCTTCCATAAAACTTTCACTAGTGGTATCTGCTTGTTCCTCAATTCCTTCACCTTTCGATCCAGAAGTTTTACCGGTCTCTCCTCATAAGTCAGGGTTTCATCAATCTCAATATTCTCCGGTTGTAAAACATGAGAGGGGTCTGGATGATACTTCTTAAGCATGGACACATGAAACACGTTATGGATACGAGATAAATTCGGTGGTAATTCCAGCTTATAGGCTACATTCCCAACTCGCTGAATAATCTTATAAGGCCCTACAAACCTTGGTTGTAGTTTCTTCCCTTTTCCGGACATCAAACTTGCTTTTAAAGGCGTAATCTTGAGAAATATCATATCTCCAACAGTGAACTCCAAATCCTTCCTCCGATTGTCGGCATAATTTTTTTGTCTACTCTGAGCGGTTTGAATTCTTTGCCGTACCAATTTCACCTTTTCATTGGCCTCCTCAATCCAAGATACAGTAGTCGCGTCTAAAATTTTCCGTTCACCTACTTCTCCCCAACAAATTGGGGATCTACACTTCCGACCATAAAGTGCCTCATACGGAGCCATTTGAATAGAAGAGTGGAAACTATTGTTATAGGCAAATTCCACTAAAGTCAAGAACTTACTCCAATTCTCTCCAAAGTCCAGTACACAAGTCCTCAACATGTCCTCAAGAGTTTGAATTGTTCTTTCAGATTGTCCATCAGTCTGGGGATGATAGGTGGTACTAAAGTTCAACTTAGTCCCCAACACTTCTTGCATCTTTTGCCAAAACCTCGAAACAAATCTTGGATCCCTATCCGACACAATACTCACAGGTATACCATGTAGTCTGATGATCTCATCCAAGTACAATCTGGCCAACTTCTCCAATGGATATTTCATATTAATCGGCAGAAAATGAGCCGATTTTGTCAATCTATCCACTACCACCCAAAAGGCATCATGGCCTCTCTGTGTCCTTGGTAAACCTGATACAAAGTCCATGGTAACATTTTCCCATTTCCACTCAGGTATTTCTAGAGGTTGCAAAAGCCCAGATGGTTTCTGATGTTCGGCTTTAACCTGTTGACAAACCAAGCATGTCTGAACAAATTGGGCAATTTCCTTCTTCATATTTTTCCACCAATATAGACTCTTCAAGTCTTGGTACATTTTATTCCCTCCTGGATGTACTGTAAACTTTGATCGGTGTGCCTCTTCCAAAATTTCTTTTCTAAGCCCTTCATCCTTTGGCATAACCACCCGATTTCGAAATCTTAATATTCCATCTGATCCCAAAGTGAAATTGGTCTGGTCCCCCATCTTGACTTTCTCCACCAGCTTTGCATTTCAGGGTCCTTTTCCTGAGATTCCTTAATACGTCCCAATAAAGTGGAGGTTATCACAATATTCCCTAAAATCACTTTCCTTGGTTCTAATTGAGGATTCCAATAGCTAACTTCCTCCAACAATCGAAATTCCTTAACCATCAATCCAGCCATTTGTACCTGACGGCTCAAAGCATCGGCCACTACATTGGCCTTCCCAGGATGGTACTTAATAATGCAGTCATAATCTTCCAGAAATTCCATCCATCTACGTTGCCTAAATTCAGTTCCTTCTGAGAAAATAAGTACTTAAGGCTTTTGTGATCGGTAAAAACCTCAAATGTCACTCCGTATAAATAGTGTCTCCATTTCTTCAAAGCAAAGACCACAGCCGCTAACTCCAAATCATGGGTCGGATAATTTCCTTCATGCGGTTTCAATTTTCTAGAGGCATAAGCTATCACCTTATCATTTTGCATCAAAACACATCCCAAACCTTCCTTAGATGCATCTGTATAAACCACAAACTATCATGTCCATTTGGTAGAGCTAGAACAGGCGCTCTAGTCAACCGTCTTTTCAACTCCTGAAAACTTCCTTCACACTTAGAATCCAAATAAATTTTCCATTTTTCTTGGTCAACTCAGTCATAGGTCCAGCGATTTTCGAAAAATCCTGGATGAATCTCCGGTAATACCCTGCCAATCCTATAAAACTCCGAACTTCCGTTGGGTTTTCCGGTCGTTTCCATTTCGAAACAGCTTCCACTTTAGCTGGATCCACTTTAATCCCATCCTTAGAAATTATATGCCCTAGGAAAGTCACTTCCTTCAGCCAAAATTCACACTTGCTAAACTTAGCATATAACTGATGTTCCCTCAAGATTTGTAAAACAATTCGCAAATGTTTCTCATGATCTTTCACATTCTTAGAATACACCAAAATGTCATCAATGAAAATCACCACAAATTGATCCAAGTAAGGCTTAAAAACCCTATGCATTAAATCCATGAAAGCGGCAGGTGCATTGGTTAACCCAAAAGGCATTACTGCAAACTCGAAGTGCCCATACCTTGAGTTAAAAGCAGTCTTAGGTATATCCTTCTCCAAAATCCTCAATTGATAATAACCTTGCCTTAGATCCAACTTTGAAAACACTACCGCCCCTTGCAGTTGGTCAAACAGTTCATCAATGTGGGGCAGTGGGTATTTATTCTTAATCGTAATATCATTTAAGCCTCGATAATCTATACATAACCTCAAACTCCCATCTTCTTCTTTACAAACAAAACTGGGGCTCCCCACGGAGAATCACTCTCTCGTATAAAACCCCGTTCCAACAAATCCTGTAATTGTAACTTCAACTCCTTCAAGTCAGCTGGAGCCATCCTGTATGGTGTCCTTGATATAGGTGCTGTTCCCGGAGTTAAATCAATTTTAAAAGCTATTTCCCGTTCCGGGGGTAGAGACTCCAATTCTTCAGGAAAAACATCAGAAAATTCTTTTACTACCGGGGTGTCTTCCAGATTCACCTTATCGTTAGGGGTATTAATAAGAAAAGCCAAATACCCTTGAGCTCCTTTACTTAACAACTTTCTAGCCCGAATTCCCGAAATAAGTGCAGACGAGGCTAACTTACCCCTCACATCCAATTTCAGGGTTGCCTCCCCTGGAATACACAATTCTACAATTTTCGTCCTACAATTTAACTGAGCATTATAACGGGCTAACCAATCCATCCCTAGGATCACATCATATCCTTTAATCGCTAAGCCTATCAAATCGGCCAGCAATTTTCTTTCCCTCACGCAAATTTCACTATTCTTATACACCATATTAGCAATTAGACTTTTGTCCCCAGTGGGTGTTTTAACCTCCAAGTCATATGGTAACTTAATTGGCTTCAAGTCTATTCCACTCATGAAATCAGGGTTTACAAAAGAGTGCGTTGCACCCGGATCAATTAAAACCCTAGCTAGGCGGTGAAAGATTGGAATTGTACCTTCGACCACTTCGGTCGCATCTGGAGCTTGTGGATAGTCCAATGCGTAGACCCTAGCCGGTACTTTCGGTCGACTCCCTCCGGCACTGGTCTGCTTAGAGGTTGATTTTTCAGGCCTCTGCAGGCTTCCCCCTGTCTTCAACGATTTCGGACAATTCGCGATTTGATGCTCAGTGCTCCCACACAGCAAGCATTTTCCCAGCTTTCTCCAGCAGTCATTCTCAGAGTGGTTGGATTTACCACAATACCCACAAGTAACTTGAGGGGTCACAGTCGATCCAACAGATGGTGCTCCCCTAGCTTGAGTCGTCCCGCTACGACCTCCCCTAGATAGAGCTCCCCTAGAAGCTCCAGCAGTTCTCGTTCCTCCTTCTCCTCTTCCCTTTTTAGAAGGGTGTACAAACTTACTGGTCTGCCCAGTAGTGCGACTAGGGAAATTTCTTTTTCTATTGTGGAAATCCCTCACTTGAGATCTTGCATTCTCAACCCTTTGCGCTTTCTCTAAAGCCTCAGTAAAAGTAGAGATTTGGGCTGCAGCCAGGCCCTCCTGAAGTTCCACATTAAGTCCCTGTATGAACCTTCTAATCCTTCTCCGTTCATCGGCTACTAACTCAGGAGCGTATTTGGAAAGTTTGGTGAACTTCCCTTCATACTCTGCTACCGTAAGGGTTCCTTGTTTCAACTTAATAAATTCGTCCTCCCTTTTCTCTTGGATCAAGGGCGGAAGAAATTTTTCATTAAACTCCCTTGTGAAATTCTCCCAAGTCCAAGGGGTTCGAGCTCTTTCCCATTTTCCTTTTATCAAATCCCACCAAGCACGGGCTACTCCCTCAAATTGAAAAGCAGCAAAGTTCACTCGCCTATCCTCAGTATAGTCTAGAGCGGCGAATATGTTGGTCATCCTTTCTAACCAATTCTCCGCTACTTCGGGGTCAGGTTCACCCATAAACTTAGGCGGGTTAAACTTTAGGAATCTTTCCAGGGCTCTATCCTCTCCCCTATCCTGGCCCCAGGTTGGTTAAATGGTCCAGGACCCTGTCTCTCCGCTAGACGTTCTAGGATATCAGTCATCCTATTGATGGCAGTAGCCACTTGGTTACCCTCAACATTTTCCTGTCCCTGGGTCGGTCCAGTTGCCGATCCCTGGTCATCCCCCTGAGGTTGGGCCTGTCTAGACGCTCGTCCACGGCCTCGACCACTCCTTAATCCTTCCATTAGTCTAAACGTGCCTAGTGCAAGAAATAAATTAATTTAAGCAGAAAACAAGAATTATATCGAATTTAGAACTAACCAAGAAAGCATTGAAATTAACAATAATTTACATTCATAAGCATGTCAAGTTCGTACAATTAGCAAGTTAGGGACAATTCACAAAATATAGCACACAGGTGCTCAGAAGTATACTTCTAGTCACAGAAGACTAAAGTAAGAACAAGTGCCCAAAAGTAGGCCACACAAGCATGCAAAATACAATGGCCTCAGCACTCGCGTCACCCTAACTAATCCTAACTGTACCAGTCAAAAGTCAAAAGGGGTCAACGACCAAGATCCTAGTCCATAGCAGGGCTATCAGGAGGAACCTCCTCCTCGGGATCCTCCTCCGGATCCTCCTCCTCATCATCAGGAATCACCGCAGCAGCGTCCTCAACCAGACTAGTAGCATCAACCAGCATCTCGAAAGCCCGAGTACGGACATCCCGTGCTAACCTAATGAGTCGAGCTCTAGTATCCCGAAGCTCCTCATTAACCACTGCAGATGTGGCTACCTCACCCTCTAGAACCTCCTCAAGCTCAGCAATCCGCTCACCCTGAGCGCCAACCATTTGCCTAAGCTCATCTACCTCAGCCTGCAAATCACGGTTGGCATCCACCAACTGACGACGCTCGTCGTCCAAAGCAAGCACCACATAGTCCGGGTAGGCGAAAGTCAACCTACATGAACATCGAGGGTATCTATCATACGGTGAGTAGCGTACACGAGCTCCTCCTGCTATAGATCGGTAGTAGATAGTCCTAAGGGGCACGTAATGACCATTCGCATGGCCATTCCCGTTAGCTGCCGGGGCTCCGTTTCCATCAGCCATCCCTGCAAAATAATAACAATAATAATGGTTTCAGGTTAGAACTTAAATCACTACTCAGTTCCAATATCCTGCAATGCATGTCTATCTTAATAGCTGGTTCATCCCATTCGTCACTTGAGGTAGGACTAACTTAGTTGCTAGCTCGCCTCAAGTATCACTTAGGGTAGGATTAAGTTACCCCATATCGAGTCTTAAAGGTAGAGTATCTAATATGTCTCCCATATAGACCTCAAACCTAGGGCTCTGATACCAACTGTGACGCCCCACATCTCCCTAAGGCGGACCAAAGGGTATCCGCGGACGCCTGCCCAGCTCTCGCCAGGACTCAAGCAATTCCATTCAATTTAGAATCGAACTAAACACTTCGATGATATCAACACGAATACAATAATGCGGAAGCGTTCAAACTTAACATGTCACTTAATGTATCACCAGTACATCGGGTAATCATGAAACAACTTAAATTCAAAGTACACATCAGGGCCCAAACATTTCAAGTTTACAATTTCCAAAAGTACAACCCAAACCAGGGCCTAGTCAAGATATATAACAGGAGTCTTAACCAAATTTCAACGGATGGTTTCTCCATATTTCTCCAAGAGTCGGTCCTGTTAAGGAAAACAAAACTATAGGGTGAGCTAAACGCTCGTGAGGCCAAGAACACACATGCAAGCACGTAATCAAATAACAATCCCAACTTTAATAAATAAAGCCATGTCTTTTCAATAATCAATCAATCAAGCAGGAAAAGTAATCAGAAACAATTCAAGGATATAGTAGCTCTCAGGAGCTAAGTTCCACTCGATCTGCCGTTGTCATTCGTATACCTTCCCGCATTGACCCTCCTGTCAACCGGGTCGGTATTTCCATTTCCGTAGATTACCACTTACTTTCCTCCGTCCACCGTACACCCCAAGGGCCCACAATGACCATAATTGGGCGATACTCAACGAGTATGCCAAGCAAGACCTCTTATTAGGTCGAGCTTATGTGTATCTCATGGCTCGTCCAAATCCCCGACCAAGCCCATTGCTGGCTCGAGTCTAAGGACGGCCTATGAGTTTGGGCGTCCCCCATTCATTTGGTAGTCGAGGAGATTCACTCCAACGACACAAGCATTCATGACATGACATTGCATTTCATTCATTCATTCAATACATTTCATTCATTCATTCATTCATTTGAAATTAGAACGAGTGCGATAAAGTACGCACCCGCCCTTATTTTTAAAACTCCCAACAAGTATCACAATAAGCAAGTATCAAATTCATACACTTGACACTCACCGAGCAATTCAATAAGAATTATTTTCTGGGAGTTCAAGTGTCTGCGGTGAGATCCTCTTGAAGGTCTCCTTGCGCGCCTGGCAATTTAATAGTGGATAATTACACAATTAACCCACTTATCAAGAAAGATTGTACACTAGTACAATCTAAGAATTATTTTGCAAAAGGAACCTCAATTACACGCAAATCGAGGTTCGACTTGCCTTTTTATTAGGTACAATATTATTTGAGTTTTCATCATGAAAATCGTAAACAAAACGTTTAAGAATATCGAAAGAATAAAGAGTTCTTGAAAAACTCTATTTCTTTGAAGTTGGAAAATTTTTCAGTTTTACGATAATCTTTGAAAAATCATAACTCGCTCGGTATAAGTCGAGAATTGGAAAACTTTATACCGTTGGAAACCTCTTAGAGAGTACTATAAGTTCCTAGAAGACACTTTTCCACGAATCGAAGTGGAAAGTGATCAAAAATGGGCTTGAAGACGCAGCTTCAGTTTACAAGGCAGAATGAAGTTGGTTTTTGGCCAACTTTGAAAATTCGGCACGATTCGCACGTTGCAAACCGGCCTCTGAAATTTTCAGCTCAATTAGTGTTGCAAGTGGAGTGTATGACAAAACAAGCGGATCAAGAATCGGAGTTTCGAGTACCGAGATACGGTAGCCCGAAGTTGGGGAAATTCAAGACTGGATGAGAATTTTCCAGATTTGAACCTCTAACTTTAGTAATTCAATTGGGTATCGAAACGAACTTGAATCGGCACCAAAATTGGCAGTATTTCAATAATATATGGAAAGTATCTCTCTATCGAATTTCGGGGAAAAATACCTTCGGCAAGGTAGTTAATGAGCCAACCGAAGTTCAAGAAAATTCCTAAGGCATTCTGCCTTTGACTTTCATTTCCCAAATTTCCAATCGTTCAACCAAGAAGGTTATCCAACCATGGTTCATTTGTAAAATAAGGGTCTAAGATACACCCATAATATCTTTGGTAGTGTTTAATATCAAAAACATCAACTAACAAGTTCACTACAAGATTTGGTTCCAAACCAGTCCAAACATTAGGGTTTTCCAAAACAGAGCAGTCCACTTGCTTCAGTCACAAATCAGTCAATATAGCTCGAAATCGAGCATGGCTTACGCCGTTGGAAAATACATTCATAGAGTTAAAATATCACAGAAGAAATCGTTTCCAAATTCGGCACCCATCTGGTTCAAATTCGGGCATCAAGTTGCTGCCTGAACACTTCATTCCAGATGAACAGAGTGGCAGGACAGCGAACTTAAAACATTTGGTTCGACTTGGTCATAAAGAATCAGAACGTGCATTTTATACCAAATTAAAGCTAGGAATGTCTAGTTTCAAACGCCACCAACGGCACATGATTTCGACATCCGAGGACAGAGTTATAGCCAAAATACTACTGCTGGTCAGAGACATACGCGAATCAGTTTCCAGATTTGCTGGTTTCGAAAAAAAAATTCATTTGCTCCATCAAACCTCAATATTTTCCAATGAAATTTTTCACACATCTAATACATCCTATAAACATCCAATTCAAGCCATTAAACCATTAAAATTTGGCCTGGAAATGGCCGAACATAGCAGGGGCAAAATCGGAAGTTTTAGCCTCTTACACCCAATGAGGTTTCCACTAATTACCCATCACTAATGCATCATTATAATCACTAAACCAACAATATAATCACCATTAATCATCACATCAGCAACAACAACCCTAGTGTGGGAATTCCAAGAGCCCACAATCACATTTTTACACCATAAACAAGTAACTAAGTGCATGCATGAGCTTAATCTTGCTATATAACCTCCAAAAGACAAGAATCTATGGGTTGATCATTACCTATTCCTTGGGTGTGCAAGGTCAGAAATTTTCGGCCCTCTTGAAGCTCCAAGAAACCGTGAGAGTTCCCTTCCTCCTTAGCTAGATGTAGTCTCCAAGTGGTTTGCTAAGAGATCTCCAAGTTTGGTGTGATTTGGGTGGATTTTAGTGCATGGATTGAAGATGAAAAATGAAGAGCAATGGAGAGTTCTTCTCCTTCTTGTTGTTCGGCCAAGTGAGGTGAGGAGAGAGAGAGTGCTGATGCAATTGGCTTCCAAGGGAAGATTCTTTGTGTGGTGCAAAATGCACCTCAAAGTCAACTGGAAATAGTGCAATTTAGGGTACGTTTGGACTCGATTTTTCTCGCGCGTTTGGTTCACTAGTGCACTAAACCTCCAAGGCATATATATTCTTGTAAATATTATTCACTCTTAGTTGTCCCGAAATAAGGGTCTAAAGTCCCTCAAATGAAGTCGCGCGTGTGAAAACGCGTACCGTCAATTTTACCGCTATAACGCGAAACTTTCGAAAAATTCTTATAACGATTGCACCACTAACTATCACTTGAATATTTATACTTAAGATTACCTATTTTAGTACCATAGTACAAGTCTCTAATATTCCAAGCTTATCGGGCTACTACGCGGATAAAATCTCCAAGTACTATTCACTATTTTTACTAAACGCGCTCTAGGAAATTAATTTTCGAAACGAATCATTTTAAAAATATAACGAAGTTATATTATCATGCGTTTAGGTCTCATAAGACTAGAAAATATTCCTTGGAAATAAAATCCAATTAAATAATTTATTAAGCCATAAATTAGGCATAAAATAATAGTTTTTGCGAGTCCTCACAAATCCGATGGCTGAGAGAGAAACGGTGACCTGAAGCTGTTTATGAACCATCGAGATGAGATTTTAGGGTTGGAGTCTGATATAAAAAGGGAGCAAAGGGTCTAGAGAGGGGAGAGAAAGGAACGGACGGCTTGCATAAGGAAAAACAGAGGGAGAGAAAGAAACCAGAGAGTGAGAGGGGGAGAGTTTTCTTGGACGACTAAGGTTGGCGGTTGAAGCAAAAGAAAGCCGAGGGTAAACCGAAAGAACTGAGGGTAAGGCCGAGAGATTCTAAGCAAAAAGGAAAAGGAGAAGTAGAGAGTGAAGGAGAAAACCAGCGCCTCCATCGTCGGTTTCCATCATCATTGAAAGGCGAAGCTGTCTGCTGAAGATCTTTCCAATCCGCTTCCATTTGTTGCTGTCCAGGTATATTACTTGTTCTCTATCTGTTTAATGACGACGTTGTAGCCTTGCCATGCCCATGATTTTGATGTTCTCAGCACAGTCTATAATGAACCCATTAGGTCTTTGTTGGATGTTTATAGTTGTTCTCGCATGTTTGACAAGCAAAATTAGGAAGAATGACATGAACAAGATGGAACCTTTCGCTTGTTACAACCATATTCAGTAATGTTTTTGTAGTTTCTTTCCTTTCGGCTGCTGAGGTAGTGGCTGTGTGATATTGGTTTACTATTTGATAGAAAGGTCATAGCTTTCTCCAGTCTGGTGAATTAAAGGCTGTATCTTTTATCCCTTTTTGCGTAGCTTGGGTCTTTAGAGTCTTTGGCATCTGCTTGAAAGGTTTGCTGCAACAAGTTTGGAGGTCTCGGCTGGTTGCAGCAGCTTTTTCTTTTTCTTTGGGCTGTTGAATTGGAGTCTAGCTCAAAGTCCTGGCTTTTGTTTGTTGATTAGCCATGATACCATGAACACATCTGGTTTTTTTTTTTTCCCCATCTTATGGCATGAAAACTTGTTTTTTTTATAGCTTGTATCATGTGTATTTTTGTTGTTTGTTTGGAGGCTGATCCATCTTATCTACACGTTTGGTAATGAAATAAAAATGGGTAGAAAGTCTGTTGAATGGGTCTGGTTTGCTGTCATGGTTGGACCTTAGTATTGTTTTCTCGAAGTGTGTTAGAGGTCCGTAGATGTTCATATTAGTTTGCACTGCTTTGGTTAGGGTTGGGATGGTTTTCTTGTTGAAGTCTTAGGCTGTAATTCATTGCATTTGAATTAGTGAAAGAGGGTGGAAGTCGTGGCTGCACTTGAAGTCAGTCGAGGTCTTCCGTGTTTTGTTTTGCAAAGAAGATCGCATTTCTGGGGTTGAATTTTTACTTGTTTGGTCTGCTGAAGTTCTGGCTGGGTTGAGATGTGCAGAACCTTACCTTTCTTTGTTTTCTGGTCGAGTCTTAAATCTGTTTCGGCTGAGCGAAATTGGTATGAACATATGTTGCGGCTGAGTTTCTTTGCTGCATTTTTTGTTCTCGGTTGGGAATAGTTAGGGGTAGGAAACCATGTTTGATCAATGTTAAGATTGATGTTTGAAGATGTGTGAGTCTTGGCATTTCATTTGCGTGAGTTGAGCTGCAAAGTTGCAGCAGAAAAATTGCAGAAAGAGGCATCATTAGCTGCCAAAGAGTGGAGCTTTTGTGTTCCAGGTTTGCATGATGTTTTTTTTTTCTTCCAAGTTTTTTTTTTTGCTTGTTTGGCTTGGGATAATTGTGTTTATCTGGTTTTAGATTAAGGTTTAAATGTTTTGGTTGAAAGTTTTTCATCAAAGTTGTGCTTGAGGTGGAAGGTGGCGCACGAAATGACTTGCGGCTGTGTTTTCTTAGTTGCAGAACGTTTGTCATTAGAAATGATCTTGTTGCAGACAATGCTTCCGTAGCTTTTGCATGGAAATTTGCATGGAAAATGTTCCAAAAAGTTGCATTCCAATCCCTCAAAGTCTCTCCTTGTCTTACTATGGCCCAATTATGTGCTATTTTCTTGCAATTAGGTCCTAAAGTAATTTGTAATTAGAACCATCACTTGATCCTTTCTTAGCTTTTGAACCTTTAGAATTCCCAAAATGTTTTAATTGGGCTTGAATGATTGGTTAATGTTTGCAATTGGGTCCTTGGTAGTTTTCTATTTTTAAAAATTGGATTCATAGTTTACTTTTCTTGGAAATTATGAATTATTTGGTTTCATTTAAGTCGCAATTAGGGAAGAATTTGGTGGTTTGTTAGTTCCCCTTTTGAACTTTCTAAGGTGTTCTGAGTTTCCTTTTTGCCTTTTATTCTACTTATCTTTAAAGTGGTGCATTAATCCCTTATTTTGATGGTTTTAGCCCAAGTTATCTCTTTCTTTGGTGACTCTAGCCCAAGTTAAGTCTTGTTCACTTTACTAACATCACAAACGGGGAGGTATAACTTCTTTTATCTTTTTTTGTCTTTCCTCTATGTGATCCAATGTGCTAAGTGAGAACTGCATGTCTACTTTGCTTTCCTTGCCTTTCCTTAATTCCTTTCATTTATTTCATTTACTTTTGCATTTATTAAGTAATTCTTTTATGGGGTATGTGTACACCTCTTGGCTTGTAATAGATAGGGCTTGGATAGCATTTTTATTCATTTTTCCTCTTCCCCATTTGTTTTAGTTAGCAAATGTAATAGGTTTATTAGCTAGATTGCTTGCTTTTGTTGCTACGTGTTAATTTGCTTTATTAGGCTCTTGCATTTAGTCGAGCATGCTAAGTGTTATGTGCTACGTGTTTATAGGTGATTGGCATGTCTACTTGCTTTCTATAGTCATAGATGAATGTGATGGATGAATGCGTCACCGCGGCTAGTCCAACGCTGGTCATGGTTTTTCCCCTCGAGCTCTCGCAAGTCCAATGCTTGTGAGAGAATTGTAGAAAAGGGCTAGTCCAATGCTAGACCCAATAGGCCGTCCCCTCTCGTTGGTACATACTTGCATGTCTCACTACATTTCATACATTTTTCTCAGTTTTTTAGCATTTGGCATGCTTCTCCAATCCTTTCCCCTTCATCTTAGGTTTTTGCATCCTCATGTTAGTTATAGGGTACATTTGCTTGAGAGTCCCCTTACGACAAGGAAAACGAGCGAGTGTGGCTATCAAATAGCCTTAGCACGCTAGTTCTTCCTTCTAAGCAAAGGGAAAATTAAAAGCGTGAAGTTAGGAGTCATTCCCGTACCCGACTTGATGCATTCCTCTAGGTTCATACACTCTCATCTTGTCATATCACTTCCTCACTTTCTTTATCCACATTCTCTCACTACTTATATTTTTCTCAATCCACATGCCATGTTCGCACATTTTTCTTCTTTTCCTATCACTTATTTATTTTTCTACCTCACAAATTGCACCCAATTGCACTTATATATTTACTATTATTATACCATATTTTCATCCACTTGCACACATACACCTTCATTTTTCTCAATTGGCACACTTGCACTTTTATTACATTTGTACACTTACACTCATACTTGAGTCTTCATTTGCATTATTCGTAACCTCTATGAGGGTTTTCCTTACTGGCCATCACAATTCATGTGATTGGGACCAAAAAACCTCATAAGAGACATTTTAGATTTAGGATTGCATTTTTCTTTTTTTCGCATCCATTAGTCATATCCAACATGCAACACATATTTTAGGTAGAAGAATTAGGAAAAGAAGGACTAAGTCACGCAACTAGCTTTGGTTAGGGTAAGGGAGTGCCTTAGGCTTTGCCTTTGCCTTCTCCCTTATCAAATGTGACCCCCGATCCCTTTCTTTGGTTACGTAGACCTAAAAAATTCTTTAAAAAGGGTTTGTTTACTTTTCTTTCCAAAAAAAAAAATCACTTTTTGGGTGACTTGGTACACCCTAACTCTATACCAAGTGGCGACTCCTTTTCTATCTAAAACCCTTTGTTTGGCCAAATCGTCGCATTTCATAATCCCACGGCCTTTTATTTTCACTTTCACACACGTTCACATACATATCCCACACACTACTTTCACACCTCAAAAAGTGGGGCGCGACAATTAATTCTTGATTTTAGATCATAATTGTGGCCTAATAATTTTAGTTGATTTGCTAATCTCGTTGGGTTTGGTATTATGGTTTACGTTGTGGGTAATAATATTTGTTTGAGTTTGTAAAAGTGGGTTTAATTTATTTTGTTTGGGTTTCTGGTTTGGGCTTAGGAGGTAAAAGCCCACTTTTTGGTTGGGTTTGTTTTGTTGAAAAGTATAAGCTAGCCCGTCTGTTTTGCTTGGGTCTCGGTTGGGCTAGGAAGGCTTTTGGCCCCAACAAAATAAGAAATGGCCCAGTGGCCTGATCCATTAAGAAACCAGAAAATGAATTTACAAATCAGTCCTCAGATTTTTCCTTAATTATGCTACGCCCTAAAAACTTTAGGCTTCTTTCAATTGGGTCCTTAATTTAATTGCAAATAGGCCTCTGAACTTTATTTTTCTTTAATTGTGACCCCAGATCTTTGTAATGATTATAATTTGACCACCAAAGTTTTGTCGAGTTTTGCAATCAAGCCCTTCATTCTTTTAATTTCTTAAATGTAGGTTGTTTACATGATTTGATTGATTTGATTTCATGATTATTTGTTAATTAAAGTGGTGCCTTGACCCTTTCTTTATTTTGGAGGGTAAATAAGTGATTTCACTCCATTAAAGCCCCAACTCAAGGGTGGTACATCCTATTCCTCATTTCTTACTTTATTTGACTCTATGTGCCCTATGTGACTTTACGCGTTTAAGTGCATGTTCTTGAATGTTTTTTTTATTATTTATTTATTCATTCGCTTTATTGGATTTAGTTTTTGTATATTTATTTTTAGTTCAATTTTGATCATTTGAAAGGCTCTTGAATGCCAAAGTTGTAATAGTAGGGATTATTTTATTTTATTCCGTTTCCCCTCTTAGATTGTAGTAGGCTTCCCCCGAATGTAATAGTTAGGGCTTTATTTGCTTTATTTGCCTTATGTGTGATTTGCATGCCTATGTGCTATGTGTTACCGCTTTTTTAGGGTCTTATATTTAGATATCATGCTTATGTGTTATGTGCTATATGTGATTTATGTGTTTACATGCTTTTATTAGGTCTTACATGATTTATTTGATTGTAACTGATGCGTGACGTCACCACACTAGTCCAGTGCTAGTTGTGGTCAATTTCTCGAATCCACACTAGTCCAACGCTAGTTGTCGCCCTTTATTTCGACTTTTTTCACTAGTCCAATGCTAGTGGGAAATTGTAGACACGAGCTAGTCCAACACTAGACCCTTAGGGACCATCCGCACGTTAGATCATGATTGTGTGATAAAATCACTTCATTTCATGCATGTTTTTTCACTTTTTTAGGGCTTTACCATGTTGCATGACACTTTCCTTATATGTATAGCCCTTATCCCGTATTTTCCCCTTATATATATATTCCTTACCCCTTTGTTTGAAAACATGACATTAGACTTGTATTCCCATTTAAGAATTAGAGCTAGGCTAGTACATTTGCATGATTAGATTAGGAAAATTACCCCTTGGATATGGGATATGGACGAGTTTGGCTTCTCTAGCCTTAGCACGCTCGTATTCCCTCTATTAAAGGGAACATTGAAGTCACGAGTATAAGTTCCCCACACCCATTATGATGCATTCCTTTAGGTCATACACATTTGTATATTATTATTTTCTTTACTTTTTCTTTCTTTCGAGTCTCATGACTTGCATTATTCGTGACCTCTTCAAAGAGTCTTTATTGGGCATCACAATTAATGTGATTGGTACCAAATAAGCTTTGAAAATACATTTCGATCCCCCGATACCCTCCTAAGTTTAGGGTACGCATTCATATAGTATGTCCAAATGTGATAAATCTTTAGGTTCAAATAAGAAAATCTTTGATTAAATCGCGCAACTAACCTTGGTTAGGTTGAAAGGGTGCCTTGGATTCTTATTCTTGCCTTCCCTTTCTTCAAATGTGACTGCCGAATCTTTTCTCTGATTTTTGTAGACTTGGAGTCGTTTAAAAAGGGTTTTCTACTTTTTCTTTAAAAATTCATTTTTAGGTGACTTGGTACACCTCAACTCAATACCAAGTGGCGACTCCATTTTCTATTCAAAAAACCCTTTTTAAACTATATTTTGGGTCAAATCGTCGCATTTTCAAGTCCCATTTAGACCCATATTTTTCTTTATTTTCTAAAAAAAAATCAAAAACTCATTTTTCACTCAAAAATAATCCAAAAAAAATCATTTTTCTCAAAACTAATTTATTTTTCTTAAAAAATGGGGCGCGATAGTTGGCGACTCCACTGGGGACTTGGAGAGTCTGAGCAAATTTGATTTAGTCAATCTTTTTTTTCTTTTAACCTTTTCATATATTGCATTTGGATGTTTAGGGTTGCATTTTTCTTTTTTGGAATTTTTGCATTTCACGCGTATCAACTCACTCCCTCGCCTATTTACGTATGATTGATGTGATGGATGGATGATTTATTTATGTGATCCCGCACTTTGCATTACATTTGGGTGGGGGGATTTTACCATAGAGCCTCGCGTTGGTCCTCAATCCCTCCCCTCCAAACGTGAGCACTAGCATACGTGCATACGCTTTATTTTTTTATCCCTCAGTTATTTTTCTTTTAGTGGCTTGTCACACCACTCCACCCCTATTAGGATTAGGCGACCCATTTGGACGTGTGATCGCGACACGACGTGTGCGTAGCATGATCCGAGGGGTCATTCAATCTTCCGCTTTAAGCTATGGGTTAATAGCCTTTAGCTTTTAGTCGTAAGTTGAGGATTTTTGATAGATTCACTCAGACATGTAGCTGTGACACGATGTGTGCGTAGCAATGTCTGGGGAATCGCTCGAGCTACCCACAAAGAACCTTGGAATTGATGTTATTCTTGGTTTTGATGATCACAAAAGTTCGTTTATACAGACCAAGAAAGTGAACACTTTGATCAGGCCTGATGGAACAAGGAAAGCATATGTCTGATTGACTCCAGTCTACGATGCTTTGGATGTGGCAAACAAGATTGAAATAATATAAATGAATTTAGTAATTGTTTTGTTCCGATCAAAGATACTGTCTTTTAAGTGTGTCTTGTGTGTCATTCTTGGCACTTTGAAATGTTTATCTAACCTTCTTCGAAAACAAGTGTTTTTGTCTATCCAAGAATCAGGTTCGAATATGTCATCAAAAGCAAAACAACCAAAATGTGAAGCAAAAACAGGACAATCAGGTCGGACGGCCGAAAGGAATCTGTCGGACGTCCGAAAGGATGAAGAACATCAGGAAGGAAGCTCTGTCGGACGCTCATATGGGAGCATCGGACGTCCGGAAGGATCGGACGCACACCTCGGACGCATATCAACCAGATCGGACGTCCGAAAAATTCCAAGATAACTTGCTAGCTCTCGGCCCAAGGTCGGACGCTGTGCTGTCGGACGACAAAAAAACTCATCGGACGTCCGAACCTCAACTTGGCTATCATCGGACGATTGGTTCGGACAATGATTCGATCGTCGGACGTCCGACAGCCCCAACGGCTAGTTGACTCTTCAGCTGCCTTCTATCCGTTGGAAGCATTGATGAAGCCCATTTCTGGTTCCCTTTAAAATCAAACTGGTCTGAACGAAGTAGGGACTTTTGCACACTTTGTTTACAAGATCTCAAGAGATATTTTAGCTAGAAAATAGTCTCCAAAGCTAGATTTGTTTTAAAGTGGTGTGAATTTCTGGTGAGCATTTCTTTTGTGATTGAAAGGATCTTTAGTGTAGCTTTGTTGAGGGTTTTCTGAGTGATTGTAAAACTTCTTAGCTTGACTAAGTGCGGCTTAGGGCAAGGAGGAAGTGCTCCCTCCATTGTACATCTAGTTGATCTTCTTTCATCAAGGAGAAGTTGCTCTTCCTAGTGTTTGGTCTTCAAGTTTGAGGACAGCTTGGTAGACACTTGGTTTGATTCCCTATCTTACTTTTCTGTTTAATAAAATCTTCATTGCTTATCTATACTTGCTTCTCTGATCAATATTGCTATTGTCTTCTAATCTACTTGGTTGATCATTACTAAAAAGGAAGGTAAATTTTCATTAAAGAAAAAGTGCATAAACTTGGTTAAGATTTTAATCAACCCAATTCACCCCCCCTCTTGGTTGTCTGTGGGACTTACAATTGATGACCCTTGGTTTTCAAGTCTGAAGGCTCGGGGACCTAAGCTTATCAAGTCTAGATGCATTAGTGAACCCAAGCCTCATGCATCCATAATAGTTTACCTAGGACAGAGTCTGCCTCACCCTATTAGGGACACCATTCACGAGGGGAGGGATCCAACCCCTCTATTTCTTTTATTGCTTTACCTCTTTGTATTGCTTTGCTACAAATGTGTTATATGTATTTATCCGATTAAACTAACTTTTCTTGGTTTTTTGTCTCCATTGCATTCATAAGCCTAGAACATAAGAGTCCTTGCATGGTACTCTCTAGGAGCCTACCCTATTTGATGTGACACGTTTAAATTCAATGCTTCGCATTTGTAGCATGAATACATTTCATTTTAGACTCATCACGACATACAAAAAGAGTTTCTTTAGGTCATGTTTCATTTATGTACTGCATATTTAGTCGCTTTGATAAACTGGTATCATGCATCCACCTTAGAAGGGGACGCCGTTTAGGGAATCCTGCGTTAGGAATAAACCGCTCTGTGTCTCGGATATATGATCCAATGAGACTTGCACGTTTGTATTTCCTATACCATCCAAAGGGGTAGTGCACGAGGTAAGGTAGGATCTGATCTTTTCAAAGACGGCAAGCAATTTTTGTACATTAGAATATGGGCATCTAGCAATCATCTTTTGGCCATTTTAAACAAAATTGGTAAAAAATTCCCTTGCGTAAAGGACATTAACTTGAAGAAATTCACAAATAATTCCTCACTATTAAGACGATAAATATATTGAGGCCAAATCTTGATTTTAGGAGGCTCATAGACTAATGCATCGCAATGATTTTTTTGAAACTACCAATGGATAGACAATTCAATCAATTTTTGAATAAACCATCAATTTCATTGGACCATTTTATTCATCAATTTCATCCAATCCATTTTATCAATTCATTCAATTTTAGGACAATCTAATCATTTTTTAATAAATCATTAATTCCATTGGACTAATCCACCTATTTTTAGGGTGATCCAGTCAATTTTGAATAAATTATCAAGTTTCATTCAATTCAATTTGACAAGTTTACCCTTTTAAAGTTAATCTAGTCAATTTTGAATAAATCATCAATTTCATTTTATCCTCTTGACCCGCTTATTCCCTTTTAGAGTTTAAGTCTAAGGTTCACTAAATAAATTAGTCGAGACATTGCAATCCTTTCAAGAGTACGCTCTTTTACACATCATTTTATGTGTTGATCAAACAAAGCAATCCATTCGGACTTTGTCCTCATTTTTAAGACAAATGTTTCTTCTCACTTCAATTGGCCAAATTTTTCAAATCATTTTTTTCACTCAAATCAGTTGATCGGATTCATCAGGTATTGTATGGTGCCTACCCTAGAGGATTGCATTTTCATGCTAGGCCTACCCTTGGCATAAAAGGGCTCTCCCTTAGGACATGCATACCGATTTTGTAGTCTTGCCTACTAACTCAGAGTATTTTTCCTTTTGTTTTCCCCCTCCCCTGCATTCATAAAAATGCTTCAATAAGGTAAAGAATACTTTTCTATATCTGATAACAATTCTGATCTAATAAAGTGTGAAAATTACGAGTATTATTTGATTCTTGGGTAGATCCTACAATGAAAACATGAAAGATCCATCTGAAAGCTCTAGGCTAAAGTCTCTGAGAGACTTTATAATTGTTTTTCAAAGGAAAATCCTGTGTATTTGATTTGTTAATACATTTTTTTTTCCAAAAGAAAAGGAGACAAAACGTATATATGTGGAGCTTTTTAGAAGTTTTCTCTTCTCATTTGTATTATAATTGAACAAGAAATTTTGTTTTAACCTTTTTCAGCAATAAAGTTTTTAGACAATTATTGTTTTGTATGTATTCATGTACATTTCATTCTTTATTGTGCTCATTGGAGATTTCGTGATGAATTTTAAGAAATAAGACCAAATTGAGATTTTTTCAACCTCTTGTTTGAAATTTCACGAGTGTATGCTTTCTAAAATCCTTACGTACACTCAATTGGTGATCCGAGTTATACAATAAGAGTGCTCAGAGTAAAAAAAAAAAAGAAGAAAAAAAAAAGGTGAACGGTCACTCAAAAGGCTAAATGAGATATCTTTTCTCCTTCACTTAACCCCAAAATAGAATCAGTCACATTGATTGATAAATTGCAAATTGGGGCAATCTTTGCTTGAAAATGTTCACTGTGTCTAATTATATTCAATTCACATCTAAGCGAAAGCAAAAATGTGCATTATTCTTGTTGTTTTGAAAATTTGGGATGATACTTCGAGTGTTCGTTTCTCTACCCATATAGATTTTATCATTTGCTCTCCCATTTGAGCCTTTAAAAGAATAATTTCGTTTCAAATAAGCGCCTTAATGATCACTACCCTACATTGAAAAATTCTTAGATATCAAAAAGGGAGTGGATTTTCAATGACCATTTCGTTACTTTGGTTGTCATGAGGTGTAAGAATGATACTTTGACCATCGTTTCGACAATCTAAATACTATTTACCCCTTGCATCCTCATTTGAGCTAAAATGGATAGTTCTTTTCAAAGCACCTATGATTGCACCCCACATTGGGGAAGCAGATTGAAGAATTTTGTGAAAAAGGGATAGAAAAAGCAAAAATGGTAAAACTAAAAAAAAAAGAAGAAAGAGAACCTCAAATGGGAAAAATTTGATTCTACCATCGATATCTAGGCTTCAATTTTGAAAAGAAGAAAAGAAAAAAGAGAAGAAGAAAGGGTATCCGGCAAATCACCTATGCTTCACAGATATTGATGAACGAGAGTCATCCTCGATTAATTGATTCAGATATATGCAAGAAATTTCACATTAATAGAAGTTTCCTTTCAGAGTTAATGTAAGGAACGGAATAAAAGTCAGGCCCTCTTCTTTTCCAACCAAACATGCTATCTTTAGTTATCCCTTTTGAGCTTTCAGAATCAGTTACTTCGTTTGGCAACCCCTGAGAATCGCAAACCCCGCACTGGGACAAGTTTAAGTTGAAAAGGAAAGAAAAGTCTTAAGGGGTGAAAAGTGATAAAGCAACAAAATCAAAAGACAGAAAAGAAGAAAAGAGAACCTCGGTTAAGTATAAATTGGGGCAAATTTTGAAAGTTTCAAAGGAATGGCAAAAGGCCGAAGGGAAAAATCAATCAAAAAAGGAGAAACGGAAAAGAAAAGAACCTCAGTTGAGAATGAACTGGGGCAAGTTATGATTTAACCCTAAAAAGAGGGTTGATACAATAATGCGATCTCATATCATTTAAACCACTTTTGAAAATCTGCTTTTAAGCCTTAATTTTTCTAACCACCCCACCTGACCCCATTACAAAAGCTGAAAGTCCTGACTTCTATTCTTTGCAATATCTCTGTCAAGAAACTTTCTAATTAATTGGCAAGTGATGCGCATAAACTGATGCCAGAAAATTTTTTAGATGTATTTCTGAATTGATTAACTATGAGGTCGATAGTACTCATCATCTGAAAATCACAAGGACACCTTTGGAAAAGGAAAAGAAGAAAGAAAAAGAAGAAAAGCAAGAAAAATAAATGCAAATGAAATGCAAAAGATTCAATGCTGGAAGTGCCCGTTAAGTGACGATAAAAGTCAAACACAGTCCAGGATCTTCGAGTTCAAAATAGGGGCAATTTTGGAAAAAGAAGCGACCTTCAGTGCAATGTCCTTGAAAATCTTATTTCTTTAGCTATCATTTTCAAGTCACATTACAAGTTCATAAAGTCCATTGCTGACTATCCTTCATGACAACCCAAAGTGAGGATTATACTCATAAGAAATCCATCAATCATTTGTGATCATAAGGGTATAACCAGTTTTCACATGTTTAGCTATCGTTTCTATCCATAAGTTGCAAGCCTATAAAAGCTTAAATGTTGACTAAGTGTTCTTAAGAAATAAGGGTGACAAACTCTTTGCTTTCACTAAGATGTGATGTTGAATGGATTACATACAATTTTGGACACAAGAACAAGACAAATCTTGACTTCTCATTTTCATTCGCCACCTCAAAATAAAAAATAAGATCACTTGATTGGTCCTGAAAGACGAGCTAATAAGAAGTGGTGCCCCATTACTCTAAGCATCGATGCTAAGATGAGGACGAAATCTTCTGTAATTTGGTATTATTTCGAAGATTCATCATGAAATTTTCTATTAGGAAACATGGTTTCTTACATTGTTCAAATAAATGGAGAGTCATCCAAACAAATGTTTGCAATTAAATGGGCCCACACTGGGGCAAATTTTTGTTTATGAGATTTCGTAAAATAAGCCCACACTGGGGCAAATTTTTTGTAATACATTTGAGGTTTTCGCCCAAGAGTCAAGTAACACACTTTCAAATCAATCACGTTGCTCTTTCCATGAGTAGTAGTTGCATTAATTTAAGTGCATGTTGCACTTTGGTAAACACCTTGTGCAGGAATTCATGGCTTGAAATCGATGAAGAAGAGTAAGTCAGAATCTTGCGGATCAAGACCGTAAGGAGGAGCAACCATGCCGTAACGCAAATCAAATGATCGGCTGCACAATAAATGGTGAAAATTTGGGCAAATTATTTTTTAGAAGATTCTCCCAAATGGAAAAATTGAAAAAATAAGGAAAAAAAAGAGAAGAAAAGAAAGAAAGAAGCACAAGACAAAACAAAAGTGGTGGAGGCGACCTTAGCGAAAACCCGAAAGGGCACTAAGTGCTTTCGCCAACACCGGACTCCGAAGCAGAGATATTTGAAAGGGCCAAGGCTGACGTTTCATGCCAAAGGTTTTGCACAGTGTATGATCATAATCATGGGATTTGGGCAAGTGACAATCTTTTGATTTACTAAAAGTGCAATTGGATCTGTTCATCCTTGGAAAAGCACAATGGAACAACGAACAGTTGACAATCTTGATTCCAGACAGAGAAGTTTGATTCAATGGAATGCCAAAAATTGAAAGCCTCAAAGTGGCTTATTGTGAAAATAGCTCGTCGAACAAAAATGAAGATCACGTTGGGCCTGGATTTTGTGCCGCCAACATAAAAAGATCACATTGGGTTTGGATTTTGTGCCGCCAATATCCCGTTGGGCTTGGACTTTATGCCGCCAATGCAACCAAAGCAGGCTAGGGTGTAATCCTACTGACTAATTCATCATATTGGGGCAAATTACTTTTGGAAAGATTCTTAAAAAAAAAATTCAAAAAGTCAAAAAAATCAAAATCAAAAAAATCAAAAAATTCAAAAATAAAAAATAAAAAAAAATTCAAAAAATTCAAAAAATCAATCAAAAATCAAATCAAGTTTCATCACAGCAAGCTCGGGTTTAGTCCCACTGACCGATTGTCAGAGCATTTTACTTTTGCACCGCCACTAGCCGTTGGGTCAGTCTCACTAGTGAGCATTTTATTTTTTTACCGCCACTTCCCCTAATGAGCATTTTATTTTTTTACCGCCACTAGCCGATTGGATCAGTCCCACTAGTGAGCGTTTCATTTTCAGTTGCCACTAGCCGTTGGGTCAGTCCCACTAGTGAGCCTTTCATTTTCAGCTGCCACTAGCCGTTGGGTCCGTCCCACTAGTGAGCCTTTCATTTTCAGCTGCCACTAGCTGATTGGGTCAGTCCCACTAATGAGCCTTTCATTTTTAGTTGCCACTAGCCGTTGGGTCAGTCCCAGTAGTGAGCCTTTCATTTTTAGTTGCCACTAGCCGTTGGGTCAGTCCCACTAGTGAGCATTTCATTTTCACTGCCACTAAACATGGGTCAGTCCCACTAGTGAGTACTTCATTTGCATTGCCACTAAACATGGGTCAATCCTACTAGTGCGCATTTCATTTTTCACCGCCACTAAACATGGGTCAGTCCCACCAGTAGGCATTTCATTTTCATTGCCGCTAAACATGGGTCAGTCCCACTAGCGTGCATTTCATTTGCTTTGCCGTTAAATATGGGTCAGTCCCACTAGCGTGCATTTCATTTTCATTTCCATTGCCGCTAAACATAGGTAAGTCCCATTAATGTGCATTACATCTTATCGTTAGACATGGGTTCGTTCCACTAACGCTTCATTTCACTTCACTTCGCCATGTTTAAATTTTTTATTTGGGTCAGTCGTTCGAATAGTGGCAACCGAATGACACAGATAAGTATTTGGTGTCTATGTCTTTCTCTCGAGTTTCTTCGAAACTCAGACAAATAGGAGCAAACTGTAGACACCAAAATTTTAGCTTTTATTTATTTATTTAGGTGATTTTTGTTTATTTTTGTTTTATTTATTTTTTGTTTTTTGTTTATTTTATCTTATTTTTATTGTTTGTTAAGAGAATTGCTTTATTATTATTTAATTCATTGAAAAAATAAAAAAAATCAAAGGGACAAGAACAAGATACATAAGCCTATTTTGGGGTTTGAAATCTTAGCCTTTCATCTTAGGTTTAGTTTTTTGGGGGTGCCTTTAAAATGCAAACAGCTGCAAGCCCAAGAAAAGGGAATGAAAGGAGGCGGCAGAAGAAAACAGGGAAGGGGATTGAAAACGGAAAGAAAAGAAAGAGAAGAGGGAAAACAGGGCACAACAACTTTAGTGAAGGTTTGCTCGAATCAAAGGGTTAAACACTCAAATCGGTCATTTTAAACTATCTAAAAGCCCTTTTCACCACCGTCGTTCGTTTCCGCCACCGCCCTGGAACACAATAGACACACACTGCAAAGAGTTTCAATGGCAGCATCATTTGAAGACAACTCAACGGGTCAACCCAAGATGTGACGCCCCCGCTTCTCCCAAGGGCGAACCCTAGGTTATCGGCGGGACGCCTGCCTAACTCGCGCTAGGACTCAAAATTTCAAAACAATAAAACTAGATAAACCCACAAGTGTACTATTCACAATATATTTGACGCCAAAAGAGTTCTATTTACATCTTCAAGAGTATCGAGTCAAACTACTCTAATACATTATAATAACAACCAGCAGAAGGTAGACCCTAAGGAGGGTTTTTATACAAACCACCAAAACAAAAACAAACATTCTAACTGTCCGACTGTTACAATCAAACCTAACTAAACTAGTGAAGGTTCCAAGAAATTCCCCGCGTCATCCCCTGCTAAGGAAAACAAAGGAAAATGGGTAAGCTAGAAGTTTAGTAAGTAAATGGGGGTAAAAGCGTAAATTTTACATTTAAAGAAACAACTATTTCACAAAATGGCAAGTCAAGCACAAAAGTAACAATACAAAGGAAGGATACAAGTTGGCTCCAAAGCCAAGTCATTTGCAATGCGTGATCTCCTGTCGACACTCCGCCGACCATAAATAAGGTCCGTAGAACTCCACTTGTACACCCACCAAACACCTTATCACCCTCACTGGCCAGTCACCTCACAAACTTATTCGGGCGAGCGAAATCACAAACTTGAGCTTGAGTCACAAGCTCGGGTCACAAACTTGGTTCACAACTGGAACCTACGAACTTGGTGACCTCAGACTAGGTTGGACTGGCTCCGACCAAGCCCCGGCCAGCTCGAATAGTCCATCCAGGTCTTGAGATCGGACCCACAGCTTCAACATATTTCACGAACTCACGAAAGTCACCCCGAGCTCCAAGCTCAAGGGGTTCAAATCCAAAATAATTCATATATACACATCTCATGGAGAAACATAGGTACAAACTAGGGTTTAGGTCGAGTGTGATAAAGTACACCCTCGCCTAAGTCCCCTTTTTCACATCAAAACACATAAGCAGTTTATACACATAAACGGCCTGAATACTTACTCAAAATACAAAAAGTAGTACAAGAGCAAAAGCACTTCGCGCGTGTTCGCTAGTAGTGGGCCCCACCGGCTCCGCCTAACTCACCACTGTCTGAAATAGAAGATTGTATCACATATTATCACAAACGGCCACTAACATGCTCAAAACAGGCAAAACGGCAAAATCGGCACATGCAAGTGCTGAAACCGCAAAATGGGTGCGCGCGCGCACGGAACAACAAACGGAAATGACCAAATCTGCCATCTCCAACCGTTTTAATCAAAAGTTAGGCTAGGAATGTTGGATCAAGGTGAGAGAGACACACCGTTTCGAAGCTATAAGGAAGGGATACAATTCTCCTGAAGACACCTTAATCTAGATCTGAATGGAAGCAGGTCGAAATTATGGAAAACAGTACCAGAAATTTATGTCTTAGGGTGACAAACAGGGTTTGTTTGCTGGGCCATAACTCACAGCTCACAAATCCAAATCAAGAAATTCCAAAGGCGTTGGAAAGTTAGGACATAAGGCTATAACTTTTATGTTTAGACCAAAAGCTGAATCGATATAGAGCATGGAGGAAAATGGGTCCAAACATTCCTATCAGAACTGTCCAAATTCGAAGGCAGTTCTGACAACTGATCTTGTTTTGGTCATAACTGGAGTTACGAGACTCGGATTTGGATAAAATTTATACTGTTTCGAAGCTAACAGAAAGGGATACAATATTGAAGAAGGCTACTCAATCCAGTTTGTAGTGAAACTAGGTCAAAATGTCAATGTACCAAACCAGAACCGTAAAAACAGGTTAACAAACCGCATTCTGGTTAACGAACCGTAATTCAGGCTACCTAAGTCCAAATCAAGTGATTCCAAAGCCATCCGATAAGCTAAGACACCAGGATACATTTCTTAAGAAGACATCAACAACCAAATCAGAAGTATTCCCAACCAAATTAACCAATTACAGAAGCAATTATCAAGTTCGGATAGAAACAGGGTAGCAGGGGTATTTCGGTCTTTTCACCAGCTATGTTGCTCCGATTGAGCTGAAATTTTGTAGGCATATCTAAAATATCATTCCCTACAACTTTCATGTTTTAACCCAAGGCTAATTCAGCCTCTAACTATGATGAACAGTGCCAAGCAGAAAGGGGGTAATCGAAACCCTAATTCCAAAATTTTCCGTTCAATGCGGAAATTTTCCGCAAATAGCCGCTATCTTAACACTAAAGCTTCATTCTAAACCATTTCCAACCATCATACATGGTCACATAATATTAATCATATGAAAATAGAAAAATCCCACATAAATAGAAAAATTCACTAATCTTAACTAAAATCAAGAAATAATCCACCAAATCACATTTATAACCACCACAAGTCCTTAATTAAACATCATTAGATAGAAGAGAGGGGTTCCATAGTCACTCACCTTAGTAACCAAAGAAAGAGACCACTTAGCACCTTAAGCTTCCAAATAACTTCACCAATCACCTAAATACCCCTAAACTAATAGGTTTTATAGAGAAATTTGAAGATTAACCGGTTGGAATGAAAGATTGAGCAAGATTGAAGGTAAGAAAATTGAGTATTTTTTCTTCTTTTTTCTTGAGCAAGGGCCGGCCAAGAAGCTTGAAAAATAAGGGTGAATTTTGGTCAATTTTTTGATTTAAATGGTAAAAGGATGAATAGTAGTCATAACTCAAGACTTATTCTCCAAGTGACACTTGTCACTTCATTAAATGCATATCTATCCCATTGTCTCTCTCACACCAACTCACTTAATATCCTCTAGTTATCTCTTAGCACCTGCTAAAATAAACCCAGTATCCATTACTTAACCTAACTGGCCGAATTTTACCGAACTTTCCGCACTAGTGGGTCCCACGTCCGATATATGTTCTTAATTTCTCAAAAACTAACTGATACTAGAAAAATCATCTAAAAACTATATTTACTCAATAAAATTATCTGGGAAATTTTCTAATAAAGAAAATGTCGAAAAGGCGGGCGATCAGTAAAATAAACCCTAGAAACTTAGAAATTTTTTTCGGGTTCTCGCACTCATTCTTTCGGGGAGTCACACAAGACTTCGCCTTCCAGCTGCTCAAACTCAATAAAACGACTCCAAGCGCAGTAGTTTCACGGCCGGAGCCTCTCATCAACTTCTTCTCCGCTTGCTCCTCTTCCGTGGATGACTTGAGCAGCGACAGCAGCAGAGATTTCCAACTCACCAAACCGTCACTACCTCACCGATTCCACCGTCATTGCTTGCAGAATCTCCCAAGCAAGAGCCCTGTGAGTTTTTCTCTTTAAGTTTCAGTTCTTTTCAAGCTGTTGAAATGGGTCTTTCGTAGCTTTATTTGTTGCAATTCTCTTGTTGGTTGCCATAATCGGCTGATTGTATATGCTTTTACGGGTTGATTGGACATTCTTCTTTGTTTTCGATAAATTTTGGGATTGTCTATAGCTTCAATTAAGCTAAGAATCGATGATGCTTTTGATACCCATTTGGTGTTTGAAGAAATGCCTGATAGAAAACTTTGAATCAAAGCAGCAAAAATTGCTGAATCTTGTGTGTGTCTGTGTGTGAGGTGCGGCTCTGGTCAATCCAAAGCATGGCCGAAGATTGTTGATTTGGCGGCAAGAAAGAAGAGGTTTCTTTTAGAAATTTTCATGATCGGACATTCTTTCTTTTTGTTTTTTGTCCTTTCCTTTGTATAAATTTGGGTTGCACGAGTTTCATTTGAAATTTCGGATGTTTTTCATCTACAAAGAAAGACAGAAATGGCAGATTGACGTCTGATCTATTGGGGAAGAAGACCTTTTGGTCTGATTTACAATTTTAGTCCCTCCATTTTCCATTTCTTTGTAATCTAACTCCAAAGTTTTAGAACTTCATAATTTGACTTTAAAGCTTTTATGAATCTTTCAGATAGGTCCTCATATGAATTGTATTTTGAACCCCAAATTTGGAAAAGTTGAATTTATTTCGTCCTTTTTAGATGCTAATCATCTTTTAATCTTTTTAACTAGTCTTTTGCGTAGATTAATTCTTGATTTTAGATCATAATTGTGGCCTAATAATTTTAGTTGATTTGCTAATCTCGTTGGGTTTAGTATTATGGTTTAGGTTGTGGGTAATAATATTTGTTTGGGTTTGTAAAAGTGGGTTTAATTTATTTTGTTTGGGTTTCTGGTTTGGGCTTAGGAGGTAAAAGCCCACTTTTTGGTTGGGTTTGTTTTGTTGGAAAGTATAAGCTGGCCCGTCTGTTTTGCTTGGATCTTGGTTGGGCTAGGAAGGCTTTTGGCCCCAACAAAATAAGAAATGGCCCAGTGGCCTGATCCATTAAGAAACCAGAAAATAAATTTGCAAATCAGTCCTCAGATTTTTCCTTAATTATGCTGCAGCCCTAAAAACTTTAGGCTTCTTTCAATTGGGTCCTTAATTTAATTGCAAATAGGCCTCTGAATCTTTGTAATGATTATAATTTGACCCCCAAAGTTTTGTTGAGTTTTGCAATCAAGCCCTTCATTCTTTTAATTTCTTAAATGTTGGTTGTTTACATAATTTAATTGATTTAATTTCATGATTATTTGTTAATTAAAGTGGTGCCTTGACCCTTTCTTTATTTTGGAGGGTAAATAAGTGATTTCACTCCATTAAGGCCCCAACTCAAGGGTGGTACATCCTAT
Source organism: Coffea canephora (assembly GCA_036785865.1). NCBI lineage: Eukaryota > Viridiplantae > Streptophyta > Magnoliopsida > Gentianales > Rubiaceae > Coffea > Coffea canephora. The sequence goes on from CM071914.1 coordinate 45,746,861, forward strand.
TCCTCATTTCTTACTTTATTTGACTCTATGTGCCCTATGTGACTTTACGCGTTTAAGTGCATGTTCTTGAATGTTTTTTTATTATTTATTTATTCATTCGCTTTATTGGATTTAGTTTTTGTATATTTATTTTTAGTTCAATTTTGATCATTTGAAAGGCACTTGAATGCCAAAGTTGTAATAGTAGGGATTATTTTATTTTATTCCGTTTCCCCTCTTAGATTGTAGTAGGCTTCCCCCGAATGTAATAGTTAGGCCTTTATTTGCTTTATTTGCCTTATGTGTGATTTGCATGCCTATGTGTTATGTGTTACCGCTTTTTTAGAGTCTTGCATTTAGATATCATGCTTATGTGTTATGTGCTATATGTGATTTATGTGTTTACATGCTTTTATTAGGTCTTACATGATTTATTTGATTGTAACCGATGCGTGACGTTATCACACTAGTCCAATGCTAGTTGTGGTCAATTTCTCGAATCCACACTAGTCCAACGCTAGTTGTGGCCCTTTGTTCCGACTTTTCTCACTAGTCCAATGTTAGTGGGAAATTGTAGACATGGGCTAGTCCAACACTAGACCCTTAGGGACCATCCGCACGTTAGATCATGATTGTGTGATAAAATCACTTCATTTCATGCATGTTTTTTCACTTTTTTAGGGCTTTACCATGTTGCACGACACTTTCCATACATGTATAGCCCTTATCCCGTATTTTCCCCTTATATGTATATTCCTTATCCCTTTGTATGAAAACATGACATTAGACTTGCATTCCCATTTAAGAATTAGAGTTAGGCTAGTACATTTGCATGATTAGATTAGGGAAAGTACGCCTTGGATATGAGATATGGACGAGTTTGGCTTCTCTAGCCATAGCACGCTCGTATTCCCTCTATTAAAGGGACTATTGAAGTCACGAGTATAAGTTCCCCGCACCTATTATGATGCATTCCTTTAGGTCATACACATTTATATATTATTATTTTCTTTACTTTTTCTTTCTTCGAGTCTCATGACTTGCATTATTCGTGACCTCTTCAAAGAGTCTTTATTGGGCGTCACAATTAATGTGATTGGTACCAAGTAAGCTTTGAAGATACATTTTGACTCCCCGATACCCTCCTAGGTCTAGGGTATGCATTCATATAATACGTCCAAATGTGACAAATCTTTAGGTTCAAATAAGAAAATCTTTGATTAAATCGCGCAACTAACCTTGGCTAGGTTGAAAGGGTGCCTTGGATTCTTATCCTTGCCTTCCCTTTCTTCAAATGCGACTCCCGAATCTTTTCTCTGATTTTTGTAGACTTGGAGTCGTTTAAAAAGGGTTTTCTATATTTTCTTTAAAAATTCATTTTTAGGTGACTTGGTACATCTGAACTCAATACCAAGTGGCGATTCCATTTTTTATTCAAAAAACCCTTTTTAAACTATATTTTGGGTCAAATCGTCGCATTTTCAAGTCCCATAGACCCATATTTTTCTTTATTTTCTAAAAAAATCAAAAACTCATTTTTGCCTCAAAAATCATCCAAAAAAAATCATTTTTCTCAAAACAAATTTATTTTTCTTAAAAAATGGGGCGCGACATCCTCATGATTCCTTTAAGTTCACCCCAAGTTTCTACTGCTCGCTCACCATTTTTCCTCCTACTAGTTCGAAGTTGATCCCACCATGCGGATGTATAATATGCGAATTCAACGATGGCGAACTTCACCTTTTGCTGCTCTGAATAGTTATTGCACTCGAAGACAAGCTCAATTTTACGCTCCCATTCGAGGTATGTCTCAGGATCGGACTTACCCTGGAATGATGGGATGTTGAGCTTAACTCCCTTGATGGATTCATTCCCGCTGTTTCTCCTTCCTCGAGCAACCCTTGGTTGTAGATCAAACTCGCCATCCTCACTATTAGACGCATCCGACTCAACTTGCCTCGACCTTCCTCTGCTCGAGCTAGCTCGATTTTTGGATGACTTTAATTATTCCATCCGTTCATGCAATGATTCAATGGAGCTTCTAAGCATGCACCTGAATTCTTCCATCATATCCTCCATTTGAAGTCTTCCATCATATCCAAACCCAAACACAAAGACACGATTAACTGACAACTAGCAACACAAACTGCTGCAGACCGACAACACAAAAGAATTTAAGAAGAAAACCCTAATAATAAACTCTAAACAAATACGACAAGAACAAAATAAAAGGGATATAACTTGATACCTTAACCTATGCTCTGATGCCAACTAATACGAACCCGGATCCGAGGATGCCAGAATTCGAACCACAAGCCCAAGACCAAGGTAACGAGTTTGTGGTAAATGGAGTCCTAGACTATCAAGGGCAGCGCGAGATAGTTTCGAATGGTAGAAGACACCACAATCAAGCGTGTTCCTTGATTGATAAAGTCGACCAACACTTTAGATCCTGTAACATCCCGAATATTAGGAGGTTGTTTGTGAAGAAAATATTAAAGTATATATCTTCGGGTTTGATTTAAAACCTTATTTTGTTTTAAAAGACTAGAAACCCTAATTTTTAATCAAAAAAAAAAAAACCCTAGTTTACTTGTGACTAAACGGATTCTTAAATCTCTCATATTTTACTAGAGATCCTAATGTTAATTATTGAAATTGTAAATTCCTCACGTTTTCTTAAAAATTTCCTTTTATTTTGAAAATTATTATTTATTAAGGCCCTACTACCCAATTGTTCAACAATAAGTGTAGATGAACCTGGAAATAGGGTTTTACACTTCGGTTTCAAGATTTGAGCAAAATTAGGGTTTTTCGATTTTTCCGCCGGATGAATTTTCGGTACTGGCCAAGGATCAATTTGATGATTAAAAGTGGCTTTTAAGTGAGAAATAATATGTGAGTAGTAGCCATGAGACAAGGTTAGTGAATGGAAAGGAAAAAAACCTAGTACGTGAGTTTTTAAGAAAACGGCGCGAACCGGCGGGTCCCGCGCACTACCGTTTGAACGCACCACTGGACTACCACTTTCTTGCACCACAAGCTCATTGATATTTAAGCCAAAATATCTTCTTATATTCAGCTAAGAAGGACCGAAATTTGTGGCTAAGAAGCAAGGGGAAGAAACAGAAAAATTAGTGGACAAGATTAGTCCAAGTGTTAGTAGAAATTTGTGGTCATAATTAACTCTAACCTTCTTACTTCTTATAAGACCAACACTTAGCTTCATTCCTCTTCATTTTGCTGCTGAAGAACCGTGAGTGAGAGAGAGGAAAAACAAGAGAGCAAACCTTCCATTTCATCTTCAAATCCAACAACTTAGTGAGAAAATAAACAAAGTAAACCGATTAAACTTGTTCTTGAGTGACTAAGTGTTGATTTGTGGTAAGTTTTTGAAGGAAGGAAGCTTGGACTACTCTTAGTGACCTCTACTCAAGGTAAGAGAGATTATCTCTCCAAGTTTTGCTTTTAATTTGGTTAAATTAAGATGGGCAACTTGATTTTAGGGTGAGATTATGGATGATTAGCATGTTTTAGTGGTTTTCCCCAATTTATTTGATGAACTAGGGCTTGTGGAAATTCTGCCCAAATTGTTGTAGGATGCTTATATGTTGTAATTGAAGTTATATAAGGTGTTATGGTAGTGATTGGACCAAGAAATGAAGGATAGATGCACTAGAAACTCAAAGTTTCAAAATCTGGAATTTTTCCCCAAATTTCTGTCCGAAATTTTAACTGTATGTTAGAGGCTGATTTGGCCTTGGGTCAAAGAAGAAAAGTTGTATAGAATGGAATTTTGTAGGTGTCTATAAAATTTCAGCTCAATCAGAGCAACGTAGGTCGTGAAAAGTCCAAAATACCCTTACTGTTCTAAGTATTTCCCAGCAGTCCGTTTCAGCAGTTGAGTCCAGTTTATCACGATTTTTGACCAGGATCCATTCTGATTTAGCTCTGGACCAAAACATGAAAGTTGTAGTGCTCTGAAGTAGCTTTAAAATGCCTCTAAGAACACCTGATTCGGACTTGTGTACACTGAGTTTTGTCCATTACAGTGTTCTGCGTTTAAACAGCCGACGATTTGGTTTCTGGTTTAGTAATCCGAGAATTTGACCAAGTTACATTAGAAACTGGACTAAGTGACCTTCATGAATATTGTAGCCCTGTGTCTTAGCTTCGAAACGGCCTAGGTTATGCCTCAATCCAATAAGCGTAGCCTCGGATATGTTATTTCCGCAATTGTACGTCAAATCTGTCTTGTACTAAGTTAAATTTCTGCACTTGTAATTGTTGTGAATCTTGTTTTTATGATATTGTGAGCCTATGGAACGGCTTTTGGCTTGAATTGTTGAGATATGTAATGTTGGGTTGTGTTTGAGAAAAACAATGAAGCCTAAAAGGCTGGAAAATTAGGTAAACACAAAGGGCATGCTGCCCGAATTTTTACTCGAGGTCTAGAAAACTATCTTTGCAACTTGAGTATGAGTTAAGAGTGATTACTGCTTGAACCATCTAGGGTACTTAAGTCTTCTTGTCCCAAGATATATAAATAAGGACTTGGCCGAACTTGTACCCTTGAGAAATGAAATAATGATTGCTCGAAGTATGTTTTCCTTGTACTTCAACTCGCAAGACAATTTCAAGTATAAATGTTACAAAGTTTTATAGTTTAAAAAGCGAGCAAGTGTTTCACGACTACTATCCGAGTGAATTTCAATCTCTTGATTTTTATTGAACGAAACGTCTAAGTTTTGAATCTTAGTCATGTTTCAAAGTTCTCAAACTGAGTTTTATCGCAGATTTGGACTCCGAACCCGGAGTATAACCTGAAAGTGACCAGTAAAGGCACTATATCTTTTGGTGAGTGCTTTCAAATACCGAATTGCACTAGATACTTGAACTTGATACGTGACCAATATGAGTACATGTTATATACGTGAATTGATAGGGCAAGAGTGTACTTTATCGCACTTGCCCTTACGTGATATACTTGTTTATTGTTGCAATTGATTTGATATACTTGATTATGATGCGCGCACTTCCTGGAATTCCAGAAACCCTGTGGCGAGTTACTCTAGTCGAGCCGGCAAGGGCTTGGTCGATTGGGTAAAGAACCCTGGGTCTCTTGTATTGTCGAGTGGAGTGATATCTCCTCGACTAATCGGTATACTCGAGTATTACCACCCATGTTCTTGAGGATTTTGGGCCCAGCTGGGGGTTGAACGGTGGACGGAGAGTCGTTTAAGTGGTGTTCTACTGGATTGGTTACTTACTTGAAAGTTGACGGAGTGTCAACTACTACGTGATCAAGCTCCTGGTAATGAAAAGGGGAATTTGGCTCCTGAGAGCCATCCGTATCCTTATGATTTGGAATACTTATTGTTTATTGGATTATTGTTTCTTTTGAAAAACTTCTACCTTTGCTCATTTCAAGATTGCTACTTGACGTGTTACTGTTCACATTTATGAACACTTTATGCTCGTTACTTTGCTATACCGAAAACTTGTACTTCTAAATAATGGTCAATTTGCTATTTGGAACCTCACTGGGCTTTTAGCTCATTCCACTCCATTTGTTTTCCTTTCAGGGGTACGAGTGACGCGTGAGACTTGTAAAAGACTAGCGTAGCCTTTTGTTTTGATTTTTGACTTTTTGGTCTTGTACTCGCGCTATTCCTCGAATGGAACATGTTGTACTTGGATTGTATACGTATTGAACTAGTTGGGTGTGTTGAGACTTTGTACCTCGATTTCTATCAATGTAAATTATAAGCTTGAATTTGGATTGTTATTTATGGTTCATGGTTGTGTGTACACTATTCGATAGAGATAGTGAGTGAGTCCTGGCGAGAGCTGGGCAGGCGGTCCGCCGAACCCTCTGGTACGCCTTAGGGGGAGGTGGGGTCGTCACAGATGGTATCAGAGCTCCTTTTGAGCTCGTGCCGGGAGAAGGTTCTCGGACTGTGGGAATTGACTTGTTAAGTGTGGAACGATTGTCTATTGTTGGAGACCTTAGTTAGTTATGCCAGGTGGGAATCTCTAATATGGATGGTTTGCTCTTGGGACCGGCCGGCTCGAGTTGTGAATTGTCTTATTGTGGATTCTTGTACTTGGGTATCATATAGTGAAGAGCGTTAGAATAAGGGTCTGTATCTTGATTGCACTTGAGGTGAGTTTTGATGGAAAGGTTAAAGCGTGGATGATTCTAACATTTAACCTTGTTATTGGACTGATCAAAGGGGTTTGCAATACTTGAACTGCCTGAGACAGACTAAGATGAGCTCATTTGGGACTTGAACTTGTTTTGGCGAGTGTGCTCTTACGTACATGTAATGGACCTGATTTGATTTTTACACATGAGTAATATGACCTACATGAGGATTTGAATTTGGCGACTGTTTGAGAATGTGAATTGCTGGGTATAGGCTAGTCGAGTGAGTTCTTATTTGTACCCGTGCTTCTTGAACTTGAAGTAATTGAATCTACTTTTGAACTTATATGTTTGAACCCTGCTTTGACCTTGCTTTTGAACTTATTCGTATTTGTGTGGCTGTAGACCAGCTACTACTCCTCTGTAGCGGTTGAACTAAAACTCTCTGGTGAGGCTTTGCCTGTTGTGTTTCCAAGCACCGCCAGGGGTAAAATTTTCGACTCGAGGCTAAGCCATGTTTTAAATTTTTTCGAATATCTGAGACTCTACTTTTAACTCAGGGCTGGTTATGTGAATTGAGCCCTTTTTGCATGTTCTATTTGGTTATCTCTTAGCTCTTTACTAAATGATAAGGTCATATATAAGGGATTGGAGTGATTTCTAGTACCTGACTGACTTTAAAGGACTCTTAGTACCCGTTGGAATTTCGAGGGCGAAATTCTTTTAAGGAGGGGAGATTGTAACATCCCGAATATTAGGAGGTTGTTTGTGAAGAAAATATTAAAGTATATATCTTCGGGTTTGATTTAAAACCTTATTTTGTTTTAAAAGACTAGAAACCCTAATTTTTAATCAAAAAAAAAAAAATCCTAGTTTACTTGTGACTAAACGGATTCTTAAATCTCTCATATTTTACTAGAGATCCTAATGTTAATTATTGAAATTGTAAATTCCTCACGTTTTCTTAAAAATTTCCTTTTATTTTGAAAATTATTATTTATTAAGGCCCTACTACCCAATTGTTCAACAATAAGTGTAGATGAACCTGGAAATAGGGTTTTACACTTCGGTTTCAAGATTTGAGCAAAATTAGGGTTTTTCGATTTTTCCGCCGGATGAATTTTCGGTACTGGCCAAGGATCAATTTGATGATTAAAAGTGGCTTTTAAGTGAGAAATAATATGTGAGTAGTAGCCATGAGACAAGGTTAGTGAATGGAAAGGAAAAAAACCTAGTACGTGAGTTTTTAAGAAAACGGCGCGAACCGGCGGGTCCCGCGCACTACCGTTTGAACGCACCACTGGACTACCACTTTCTTGCACCACAAGCTCATTGATATTTAAGCCAAAATATCTTCTTATATTCAGCTAAGAAGGACCGAAATTTGTGGCTAAGAAGCAAGGGGAAGAAAGAGAAAAATTAGTGGACAAGATTAGTCCAAGTGTTAGTAGAAATTTGTGGTCATAATTAACTCTAACCTTCTTACTTCTTATAAGACCAACACTTAGCTTCATTCCTCTTCATTTTGCTGCTGAAGAACCGTGAGTGAGAGAGAGGAAAAACAAGAGAGCAAACCTTCCATTTCATCTTCAAATCCAACAACTTAGTGAGAAAATAAACAAAGTAAACCGATTAAACTTGTTCTTGAGTGACTAAGTGTTGATTTGTGGTAAGTTTTTGAAGGAAGGAAGTTTGGACTACTCTTAGTGACCTCTACTCAAGGTAAGAGAGATTATCTCTCCAAGTTTTGCTTTTAATTTGGTTAAATTAAGATGGGCAACTTGATTTTAGGGTGAGATTATGGATGATTAGCATGTTTTAGTGGTTTTCCCCAATTTATTTGATGAACTAGGGCTTGTGGAAATTCTGCCCAAATTGTTGTAGGATGCTTATATGTTGTAATTGAAGTTATATGAGGTGTTATGGTAGTGATTGGACCAAGAAATGAAGGATAGATGCACTAGAAACTCAAAGTTTCAAAATCTGGAATTTTTCCCCAAATTTCTGTCCGAAATTTTAACTGTATGTTAGAGGCTGATTTGGCCTTGGGTCAAAGAAGAAAAGTTGTATAGAATGGAATTTTGTAGGTGTCTATAAAATTTCAGCTCAATCAGAGCAACGTAGGTCGTGAAAAGTCCAAAATACCCTTACTGTTCTAAGTATTTCCCAGCAGTCCGTTTCAGCAGTTGAGTCCAGTTTATCACGATTTTTGACCAGGATCCATTCTGATTTAGCTCTGGACCAAAACATGAAAGTTGTAGTGCTCTGAAGTAGCTTTAAAATGCCTCTAAGAACACCTGATTCGGACTTGTGTACACTGAGTTTTGTCCATTACAGTGTTCTGCGTTTAAACAGCCGACGATTTGGTTTCTGGTTTAGTAATCCGAGAATTTGACCAAGTTACATTAGAAACTGGACTAAGTGACCTTCATGAATATTGTAGCCCTGTGTCTTAGCTTCGAAACGGCCTAGGTTATGCCTCAATCCAATAAGCGTAGCCTCGGATATGTTATTTCCGCAATTGTACGTCAAATCTGTCTTGTACTAAGTTAAATTTCTGCACTTGTAATTGTTGTGAATCTTGTTTTTATGATATTGTGAGCCTATGGAACGGCTTTTGGCTTGAATTGTTGAGATATGTAATGTTGGGTTGTGTTTGAGAAAAACAATGAAGCCTAAAAGGCTGGAAAATTAGGTAAACACAAAGGGCATGCTGCCCGAATTTTTACTCGAGGTCTAGAAAACTATCTTTGCAACTTGAGTATGAGTTAAGAGTGATTACTGCTTGAACCATCTAGGGTACTTAAGTCTTCTTGTCCCAAGATATATAAATAAGGACTTGGCCGAACTTGTACCCTTGAGAAATGAAATAATGATTGCTCGAAGTATGTTTTCCTTGTACTTCAACTCGCAAGACAATTTCAAGTATAAATGTTACAAAGTTTTATAGTTTAAAAAGCGAGCAAGTGTTTCACGACTACTATCCGAGTGAATTTCAATCTCTTGATTTTTATTGAACGAAACGTCTAAGTTTTGAATCTTAGTCATGTTTCAAAGTTCTCAAACTGAGTTTTATCGCAGATTTGGACTCCGAACCCGGAGTATAACCTGAAAGTGACCAGTAAAGGCACTATATCTTTTGGTGAGTGCTTTCAAATACCGAATTGCACTAGATACTTGAACTTGATACGTGACCAATATGAGTACATGTTATATACGTGAATTGATAGGGCAAGAGTGTACTTTATCGCACTTGCCCTTACGTGATATACTTGTTTATTGTTGCAATTGATTTGATATACTTGATTATGATGCGCGCACTTCCTGGAATTCCAGAAACCCTGTGGCGAGTTACTCTAGTCGAGCCGGCAAGGGCTTGGTCGATTGGGTAAAGAACCCTGGGTCTCTTGTATTGTCGAGTGGAGTGATATCTCCTCGACTAATCGGTATACTCGAGTATTACCACCCATGTTCTTGAGGATTTTGGGCCCAGCTGGGGGTTGAACGGTGGACGGAGAGTCGTTTAAGTGGTGTTCTACTGGATTGGTTACTTACTTGAAAGTTGACGGAGTGTCAACTACTACGTGATCAAGCTCCTGGTAATGAAAAGGGGAATTTGGCTCCTGAGAGCCATCCGTATCCTTATGATTTGGAATACTTATTGTTTATTGGATTATTGTTTCTTTTGAAAAACTTCTACCTTTGCTCATTTCAAGATTGCTACTTGACGTGTTACTGTTCACATTTATGAACACTTTATGCTCGTTACTTTGCTATACCGAAAACTTGTACTTCTAAATAATGGTCAATTTGCTATTTGGAACCTCACTGGGCTTTTAGCTCATTCCACTCCATTTGTTTTCCTTTCAGGGGTACGAGTGACGCGTGAGACTTGTAAAAGACTAGCGTAGCCTTTTGTTTTGATTTTTGACTTTTTGGTCTTGTACTCGCGCTATTCCTCGAATGGAACATGTTGTACTTGGATTGTATACGTATTGAACTAGTTGGGTGTGTTGAGACTTTGTACCTCGATTTCTATCAATGTAAATTATAAGCTTGAATTTGGATTGTTATTTATGGTTCATGGTTGTGTGTACACTATTCGATAGAGATAGTGAGTGAGTCCTGGCGAGAGCTGGGCAGGCGGTCCGCCGAACCCTCTGGTACGCCTTAGGGGGAGGTGGGGTCGTCACAGATCCTCTAAAGGTGCTCAAGGGTGCTCACAAGAAGCTAGAGAAACTCTCTTAATTTCTGAAATTCTCCCTTCTCTATGGAATTGAGCAGCCTTTTATAGGCTTACAAAACAACTTAACCTAAAACTACACGAAAGCGATAAGTTTCCTAATTGAATTGAAAGACTTAACCAAAACATAACTAATTCCCTAACATACTAGATATGCCTTAGTAGGCTTACAAGACCCAATTGGAAGCAATAAAATAGGAAATAATTGGAAATAACGGAAACTGCTAAAACGACTAAATCAATCCGACGCGTCGCACACGAAATCCTTGAACTTTGAATGCTTGGCTTTGGCTCTCTTCATTGGACCCCAACGACCCGTCAATGGACCATGTAATAGCTTTTGGGCCTGAATTCTTCCATCATATCCTCCATTTGAAGTCTTAAATCAAAAGGTTGGGATTCACCTTCGTTTGACATGTTTTAAACCTGCGGAGATCAATGACAAACAAAGAACCTCCCTTCACTCCCTCACAATTTTCTCTCACACTCGTGTATGTCACTCAAATTGGCACGCGCCAGTAATTCTCACCAATTTTCTCAAAGCTCTTGATCACCCACCTTGAGGAAATTTACAATGACCTTAGATGAGCAATGAACTATCAATAATTCACACAAGTGTAGCTAGGCTCCCTTTTTTTTTGGTGATTTCAAGGACTCAAAAATTCACAAAAAAATTTTTTTCTTTGACAAAAGTGCATTACAAATCTGGGAACTTACGAAGTGACTATAGATTTGGAAACTCAAGAAAAGGAATTCTACCCAATCTTGAGTCAAGGCTAAAATTTAGAAGTCTCCAAAATTCGATTTTCAAATAACATGGTTAGGCGCTAGGCGACTCAGGAAAACCCTCGATAACTGGAATGACCTAAATTTTTTTTTTTTTTGTAATTAAAAGAAACGGATGAACAGTAGCTGCTACAGTACCGTGTGAGCAGTACGGCTACAGTACCGTGCTACAGTACTGTATACAGTGACGGCGCTACAGTGCCGTGAACAGTGATTCCGAGTTTTTTTTTTCCAAACCCAAACACAAAGACACGATTAACTGACAACTAGCAACACAAACTGCTGCAGACCGACAACACAAAAGAATTTAAGAAGAAAACCCTAATAATAAACTCTAAACAAATGCGACAAGAACAAAATAAAAGGGATATAACTTGATACCTTAACCTATGCTCTGATGCCAACTAATACGAACCCGGATCCGAGGATGCCAGAATTCGAACCACAAGCCCAAGACCAAGGTAACGAGTTTGTGGTAAATGGAGTCCTAGACTATCAAGGGCAGCGCGAGATAGTTTCGAATGGTAGAAGACACCACAATCAAGCGTGTTCCTTGATTGATAAAGTCGACCAACACTTTAGATCCTCTAAAGGTGCTCAAGGGTGCTCACAAGAAGCTAGAGAAACTCTCTTAATTTCTGAAATTCTCCCTTCTCTATGGAATTGAGCAGCCTTTTATAGGCTTACAAAACAACTTAACCTAAAACTACACGAAAGCGATAAGTTTCCTAATTGAATTGAAAGACTTAACCAAAACATAACTAATTCCCTAACATACTAGATATGCCTTAGTAGGCTTACAAGACCCAATTGGAAGCAATAAAATAGGAAATAATTGGAAATAACGGAAACTGCTAAAACAACTAAATCAGTCCGACGCGTCGCACACGAAATCCGTGAACTTTGAATGCTTGGCTTTGGCTCTTTTCATTGGACCCCAACGACCCGTCAATGGACCACGTAATAGCTTTTGGGCAGCTCCTAAGATTCGTATCATTCCCCTCCTCTTAAAAAGATTTGTCCTCAAATCGTGGGAACTCAAGAATTGGCGGCATGGGATAACAGCACTTCGATTATTAGCTCCAATGGAAGGAGGCATAGAACATTACAGGACCAAGACTTTCGCCCCTTGCTCAACCTGCACAAAAGAGTGGACACTAAACAAAGCAAATGTTAGAGGTGAGGGGCGCGAAGCATCGCCCTCAGGTGTAAAGCGCGTCAAGAGATTTTGCGTTCCCTCATGGCTAGCAAGTCAATTTTCCTTTTTCCTTGCATCTTCATGCTCACTCTTCGTCCTCAACTTCTCTAGATCTTCACAAACTTGGCTGGGGGATAAAGGGACTAAAGTAATCTTCCTACCATCATGGGTAAGAGAATACTTATTGGTTCGACCTTCAAAGGATACATCCTTATCGTATTGCCATGGTCGTCCCAAAATAATGTGAGTGGCTTGCATTGGAACAACGTCACAGATCACCTCATCCTCACACTTCCCTATGCAAATAGGCACTGACACTTGTCTATACACTCGCACATCCCCATCAGCTGTCAACCATTGCAGTCGATAAGGTCATGGATGTTTCTTGGTTGGGAGAGCCAAATTTTCTACCATGAGTAAACTTGCAACATTGGTGCAACTTCTCCCATCTATAATTAAGCTGCAAATCCTATCCTTAACTTTGCAACAGGTGTAAAAGATGTTCTCCCGTTGAGACCCCTCGTCCTCCTTAGCAAGCATGGTTAATGCCCTGCGAGCGACCAAACATCCTACATTCCCAGGTAGCGGTGCAATCTTTTCCTCCGAGTCCCCATCACCCGTCAAAAGCGGCATCCCTGCATAATCAGACTCGTCATCTGTGGCCACTTCACCATTGTCCCTTATAACCATAATGCGTTGATTAGGGCATTGGGATTGTATATGACCATACCCCTGGCATTTGAAGCATTTTCGATCCCGATTGCGCGAGTTAGAAGCACCATTGAATAGGGTTGGCGCTCCTTTACTTGTACCCGATCCAACTTGGTCCCCTTTAGGCTTGAGTAGAGGAGTTCAGTTTGCAGGCTTCTCCTCTTTACATCCGAGATTGGTGCTCCAACTTGAAGGAGTTACATGGGATGAAGATCTAGTGGTACCTCTCCTCTTGATTCGCCTTTCAACTTTCAAAGCCTTATCCAACATTTCACTCATATCCATGCAATGTTGGAGTTCAACTATCTCAGCAATATCGGATTTTAGACCATTGAGGAATCATGCCATAGTGGCATCAGCATCCTCATTCACATCGGCTCACATCATGAGTATCTCCATGTCTTTGAAGTAGTCCTCCACACTCTTGTCGCCCTGAGTGAGAGTTTGTAGCCGTTGGTGTAACTCCCTATGATAGTAGCTTGGGACAAATTGTCTCCTCATGATTCCTTTAAGTTCTCCCAAAGTTTCTATTGCTCGCTCACCATTTTTTCTCCTACTTGTTCGAAGTTGATCCCACCATGCGGATGCATAATCTATGAATTCAACGGCGGCAAGCTTCACCTTTTGCTGCTCTGAATAGTTATTGCACTCGAAAACAAGCTCAATTTTGCGCTCCCATTCGAGGTACGTCTCAGGATCGGACTTACCCTGGAATGATGGGATGTTGAGCTTAACTCCCTTGATGGATTCATTCCCGGCGTTTCTCTTTCCTCGAGCAACACTTGGTTGTAGATCAAACTCGCCATCCTCGCTATTAGACGCAACCGACTCAACTTGCCTCGACCTTCCTCTGCTCAACTTGCCGTTTCTCCATCCTCGAGCAACCCTTGGTTGTAGATCAAACTCGCCATCCTTACTATTAGACGCATTCGACTCAACTTGCCTCGACCTATCTCAGCAATATCGGATTTTAGGCCATTGAGGAATCGTGCCATAGTGGCTTCAGCATCCTCATTCACATCGGCTCTCATCATGACCATCTCCATGTCTTTGAAGTAGTCCTCCACACTCTTGTCGCCCTGAGTGAGAGTTTGTAGCTGTTGGTGTAACTACCTATGATAGTAGCTTGGGACAAATTGTCTCCTCATGATTCCTTTAAGTTCTCCCCATCTTTCTACTGCTCGCTCACCATTTTTCCTCCTACTTGTTCGAAGTTGATCCCACCATGCGGATGCATAATCTGTGAATTCAACGGTGGCAAGCTTCACTTTTTGCTGCTCTGAATAGTTATTGCACTCGAAGACAAGCTCAATTTTGCGCTCCCATTCGAGGTATGTCTCAGGATCGGACTTACCCTAGAATGATGGGATGTTGAGCTTAACTCCCTTGATGGATTCATTCCCGGCGTTTCTCTTTCCTCGAGCAACACTTGGTTGTAGATCAAACTCGCCATCCTCGCTATTAGACGCAACCGACTCAACTTGCCTCGACCTTCCTCTGCTCAACTTGCCGTTTCTCCATCCTCGAGCAACCCTTGGTTGTAGATCAAACTCGCCATCCTTACTATTAGACGCATCCGACTCAACTTGCCTCGACCTATCTCAACAATATCGGATTTTAGGCCATTGAGGAATCGTGCCATAGTGGCTTCAGCATCCTCATTCACATCGGCTCTCATCATGACCATCTCCATGTCTTTGAAGTAGTCCTCCACACTCTTGTCGCCCTGAGTGAGAGTTTGTAGCTGTTGGTGTAACTACCTATGATAGTAGCTTGGGACAAATTGTCTCCTCATGATTCCTTTAAGTTCTCCCCATGTTTCTACTGCTCGCTCACCATTTTTCCTCCTACTTGTTCGAAGTTGATCCCACCATGCGGATGCATAATCTGTGAATTCAACGGTGGCAAGCATCACTTTTTGCTGCTCTGAATAGTTATTGCACTCGAAAACAACTCAATTTTGCGCTCCCATTCGAGGTATGTCTCAGGATCGGACTTACCCTAGAATGATGGGATGTTGAGCTTAACTCCCTTGATGGATTCATTCCCGCCGTTTCTCTTTCCTCAAGCAACACTTGGTTGTAGATCAAACTCGCCATCCTCGCTATTAGACGCATCCGACTCAACTTGCCTCGACCTTCCTCTGCTCAACTTGCCTCAACTTGCCGTTTCTCCTTCCTCGAGCAACCCTAAGTTGTAGATCAAACTCGCCATCCTCACTATTAGACGCATCCGACTCAACTTCCCTCGACCTATCTCAGCAATATCGGATTTTAGGCCATTGAGGAATCGTGCCATAGTGGCTTCAGCATCCTCATTCACATCGGCTCTCATCATGAGCATCTCCATGTCTTTGAAGTAGTCCTCCACATTCTTGTCGCCCTGAGTGAGAGTTTGTAGCTGTTGGTGTAACTTCCTATGTTAGTAGATTGGGACAAATTGTCTCCTCATGATTCCTTTAAGTTCTCCCCAAGTTTCTACTGCTCGCTCACCATTTTTTCTCCTACTTGTTCGAAGTTGATCCCACCATGCGGATGCATAATCTGCGAATTCAACGGCGGCAGGCTTCACTTTTTGCTGCTCTGAAAAGTTATTGCACTCGAAGACAAGCTCAATTTTGCGCTCCCATTCGAGGTATGTCTCAGGATCGGACTCACCCTGGAATGATGGGATGTTGAGCTTGTGAGGACTCGCAAAAACTATTATTTTATGCCTAATTTATGGCTTAATAAATTATTTAATTGGATTTTATTTCCAAGGAATATTTTCTAGTCTTATTAGACCTAAATACATGGTAATATAACTTCGTTATATTTTTAAAATGATTCGTTTCGAAAATTAATTTCCTAGAGCACGTTTCGTAAAAATAGTGAATAGTACTTAGAGATTTTATCCGCGTAGTAGCCCGATAAGCTTGGAATATTAGAGACTTGTACTATGGTACTAAAATAGGTAATTTTATGAATAAATACTCAAGTGATAGTTAGTAGTGCAATCGTTATAGGAATTTTTCGAAAGTTCTGCGTATAGCGGTAAAATTTGACGGTACGCGTTTTCACACGCGCGACTTCAATTGAAGAACTTTAGACCCTTATTTCGGGACAATTAAGAGTGCATAATATTTACATGAATATATATGCCTTGGAGGTTCCGTGCACTAGTGAACCAAACGCGCGAGAAAAATCGAGTCCAAACGCACCCTAAATTACACTATTTCGAGTTGACTTTGAGGTGCATTTTGCACCACACAAAGAATCTTCCTTTGGAAGCCAATTGCATCAGCACTCTCTCTCTCTTCACCTCACTTGGCCGAACAACAAGAAGGAGAAGAACTCTCCATTTGCTCTTCATTTTTCATCTTCAATCCATGCACTAAAATCCACCCAAATCACACCAAACTTGGAGATCTCTTAGCAAACCACTTGGAGACTACATTTAGCTAACAAAAGGCTGCATCTTCACGGTTTCTTGGAGCTTCAAGAGGGCCGAAATTTTCTGGTCTTGCACACCCAAGGAAGAGGTAATGATCAACCCATGAATTCTTGTCCTTTGGAGGTTATATAGCAAGATTAAGCTCATACATGCACTTAGTTAGCTTGTTTATGGTGAAAAATGTGATTGTGGGCTCTTGGAATTCCCACACTTGGGTTGTTGTTGCTGATGTGATGTTGGTTGGTGATTATATTGTTGGTTTAGTGATATTAATGATGCATTAGTGGTGGGTAATTGGTAGGAACTTCATTGGTGTAAGAGGCTAGAATTTCCGAAAATGCCCCTGCCATGTTCGGCCATTTCCAGGCCCATTTTTAATGGTTTAATTGCTTGAATTGGATGTTTGTAGGATGTATTAGATGTGTGAAAAATTTCATTGAAAAATAATGAGGTTTGAATGGGCAAATGGATTTTTGTTTGAAACCAGCAAATCTGGAAACTGACTCGCGTATGTCTCTGACCAGCAGTAGTGTTTTGGCTATAACTCTGTCCTCGGATGTCGAAATCATGTGCCGTCGGTGGCGTTTGAAACTAGACATTCCTAGCTTTAATTTGGTATATAATGCACGTTCTGATTCCTTGTGACCAAGTCGAACCAAATGTTTTAAGTTCGCTGTCCTGTTACTCTGTTCTTCTGGAATGAAGTGTTCAGGCAGCAACTTGATGCCCGAATTTGAACCAATTGGGTTCCGAATTTGGAAATGATTTCTTCTGTGATGTTTTAGTACTATGAATGTATTTTCCAACGGCGTAAGCCATGCTCAATTTCGAGCTATATTGACTGATTTGTGATTGAATCAAGTGGACTGCTCTGTTTTGGAAAACCCTAATCCTTGGACTGGTTTGGGACCAAATCTTGGAATGAACTTGTTAGTTGATGTTTTTGATATTAAACACTTACCAAAGATATTATGGGTGTATCTTAGACCCTTATTTCACAAATGAACCAAGGTTGGATAACCTTCTTGGTTGAACGATTGGAAATTTGGGAAATGCAAGTCAAAGGCAGATTTGCCTTAGGATATTTCTTGAACTTTGATGGGCTAATTAACTACCTTGCCAAAGGTATTTTTTTCCCGAAATTCGATAGAGAGATACCTTCCATATAGTATTGAAATACTGCCAATTTTGGTGCCGATTCAAGTTCGTTTCGATACCCAATTGAATTACTAAAGTTAGAGGTTCAAATCTGGAAAATTCTCATCCAGTCTTGAATTTGCTCAACTTCGGGCTACCGTATCTCGGTACTCGAAACTCCGATTCTTGATCCGATTGTTTTGTCATACACTTCGCTTGCAACACTAATTGAGCTGAAAATTTCAGAGGCCGGTTTGCAACGTACGAATCGTGCCGAATTTTCAAAGTTGACCAAAAACCAACTTCATTCTGCCATGAAAACCGACCCTGCATCTTCAAGCTCATTTTTGACCACTTTTCGCTTTGATTCATGGAAAAGTGTCTTCTAGGAACTTATAGTACTCTCTAAGAGGTTTCCAACGGTATAAAGTTTTCCAATTCTCGACTTATACCGTGCGAGTTATGATTTTTCAAAGATTCATCATAAAACTGAAAAATATTCCAATTCCAAGAAAATAGAGTTTTTCAAAAAAAAAACTCTTTATTCTTTTTATATTCTTAAAACGTTTTGCTTACGATTTTCATGATAAAAACTCAAATAATATTGTACCTAATAAAAGGCAAGTTAAACCTCGATTTACGTGTAATTGAGGTTCCTTTTGCAAAATAATTCTTAGATTGTACTAGTGTACAATCTTTCTTGATAAGTGTGATTATCCACTATTATATTGCCAGGCGCGCAAGGAGACCTTCAAGAGGATCTCACCGCGGACACCTGAACTCCCAGAAAATAATTCTTTTTGAATTGCTCGGTGAGTGTCAAGTGTGTGGAATTTGTTACTTGCTTGCTTGTGTAATTGTTGGAATTTTAAGAAAATGGGGACGGGTGCGTACTTTATCGTACCTGTTCTACTTTCAAATGAATGAATGAAATGTATTGAATGAATGAATGAAATGCAACGTTATGTCATGAATGCTTGTGTCGTTGGAGTGAATCTCCTCGACTTTCAAATGAATGGGGGACGCCCAAACTCATAGGCCGTCCTTAGACTCGAGCCAGCAATGGGCTTGGTCTGGGATTCGGACGAGCCATGAGATACACATAAGCTCGACCTAATAAGAGGTCTTGCTTGGCATACCTGTAGAGTATCGCCTAATAATAGACTTGTGGGCCCTTGGGGTGTACGGTGGACGGAGGAAAGTAAGTGGTGATCTACGGAAATGGAAATACCGACCCGGTTGACAGGAGGGTCAATGCGGGAAGGTATACGAATGACAACGGCAGATCAAGTGGAACTTAGCTCCTGAGAGCTCCTATATCCTTGAATTGTTTCTGATTACTTTTCTTGTTTGAATAATTGATTATTGAAAAGACGTGATTTTATTTATTAAAGTTGGGATTGTTATTTGATTACGTGCTTGCATGTGTGTTCTTGGCCTCACGAGCGTTAGCTCACCCTATAGTTTTGTTTTCCTTAACAGGACCGACTCTTGGAGATATATGGAGAAACCATCCGTTGTAATTTTGTTAAGACTCCTGTTATAAATTTTGACTAGGCCCTGGTTCGGGTGGTACTTTTGGAATTGTAAACTTGAAAAGTTTGGGCTCTGATGTGTACTTTGAATTCTAGTCGCTCATGATTACCCGATGTACTGGTTATACATTAAGTGACTTATTAAGCTTGAACGCTTCCGCATTATTGTATTCGTGTTGCTCTCATCGAAGTGTTTAGTTGATTTTAAATTGAATGAAATCGCTTGAGTCCTGGCGAGAGCTGGGCAGGCGTCCGCGGATACCCTTTGGTCCGCCTTAGGGAGATGTGGGGCGTCACAGAGCTTAACTCTCTTGATGGATTCATTCCCGCCGTTTCTCTTTCCTCGAGCAACCCTTAGCTGTAGATCAAACTCGCCATCCTCACTATTAGACGCATCCGACTCAACTTGCCTCGACCAATCTCAGCAATATCGGATTTTAGGCCATTGAGGAATAGTGCCCTAGTGGCTTCAGCATCCTCATTCATATCGGCTCTCATCATGAGCATCCCCATGTCTTTGAAGTAGTCCTCCACACTCTTGTCGCCCTGAGTGAGAGTTTGTAGCCGTTGGTGTAACTCCCGATGATAGTAGCTTGGGACAAATTGTCTCCTCATGATTCCTTTAAGTTCTCCCCAAGTTTCTACTGCTCGCTCACCATTTTTTCTCCTACTTGTTCGAAGTTGATCCCACCATGCGGATGCATAATCTGCGAATTCAACGGCGGCATGCTTCACTTTTTGCTGCTCTGAATAGTTATTGCACTCGAAGACAAGCTCAATTTTGCGCTCCCATTCGAGGTATGTCTCAGGATCGGACTTACCCTAGAATGATGGGATGTTGAGCTTAACTCCCTTGATGGATTCATTCCCGCCGTTTCTCTTTCCTCGAGCAACCCTTGGCTGTAGATCAAACTCGCCATCCTCACTATTAGACGCATCCGACTCAACTTACCTCGACCTATCTCAGCAACATCGGATTTTAGGCCATTGAGGAATCGTGCCATAGTGGCTTCAGTATCCTCATTCACATCGGCTCTCATCATGAGCATCTCCATGTCTTTGAAGCAGTCCTCCACACTCTTGTCGCCCTGAGTGAGAGTTTGAAGCCGTTGGTGTACCTCCCGATGATATTAGCTTGGGACAAATTGTCTCCTCATGATTCCTTTAAGTTCTCTCCAAGTTTCTACTGCTCGCTTACCATTTTTCCTCCTACTTGTTCGAAGTTGATCCCACTATGCGGATGCATAATCTGTGCATTCAATGGCGGCAAGCTTCACCTTTTGCTGCTCTGAATAGTTATTGCACTCGAAGACAATCCTAATTTTGGGCTCCCATTCGAGGTATGTCTCAGGATCGGACGTACCCTGGAATGATGGGATGTTGAGTTTAACTCCCTTGATGGATTCATTCCCGCCGTTTCTCTTTCCTCGAGAAACCCTTGGTTGTAGATCAAACTCGCCATCCTCACTATTAGATGCATCCGACTCAACTTGCCTCGACCTTCCTCTGCTCAACTTGCCTCAACTTGCCGTTTCTTCATCCTCGAGCAACCCTTGGTTGTGGATCAAACTCGCCATCCTCACTATTTGACGCATCCGACTCAACTTGCCTCGACCTATCTCAGCAATATCGGATTTTAGGCCATTGAGAAATCGTGCCATAGTGGTTTCAGCATTCTCATTCACATCGGCTCTCATTATGAGCATCTCCATGTCTTTGAAGTAGTCCTCCACACTCTTGTCGCCCTGAGTGAGAGTTTGTAGCCATTGGTGTAACTCCCTATGATAGTAGCTTGGGACAAATTGTCTCCTCATGATTCCTTTAAGTTCTCCCCAAGTTTCTATTGCTCGCTCACCATTTTTCCTCCTACTTGTTCGAAGTTGATCCCACCATGCGGATGCATAATCTATGAGTTCAACGGCGGCAAGCTTCACCTTTTGCTGCTCTGAATAGTTATTGCACTCGAAAACAAGCTCAATTTTGCGCTCCAATTCGATGTATGTCTCAGGATCGGACTTACCCTGGAATGATGGGATGTTGAGCTTAACTCCCTTGATGGATTCATTCCCGCCGTTTCTCTTTCCTCGAGCAACACTTGGTTGTAGATCAAACTCGCCATCCTCGCTAGTAGACGCATCCGACTCAACTTGCCTCGACCTTCCTCTGCTCAACTTGCCTCAACTTGCCGTTTCTCCTTCCTCGAGCAACCCTTGGTTGTAGATCAAACTCGCCATCCTCACTATTAGACGCATCCGACTCAACTTCCCTCGACCTATCTCAGCAATATCGGATTTTAGGCCATTGAGGAATCGTGCCATAGTGGCTTCAGCATCCTCATTCACATCGGCTCTCATCATGAGCATCTCCATGTCTTTGAAGTAGTCCTCCACACTCTTGTCGCCCTGAGTGAGAGTTTGTAGCTGTTGGTGTAACTTCCTATGTTAGTTGTGACGCCCCGAAAAAAAAAGAGTTTGAGAACCCGTAAAACCCTAATCTTTTCCGAGGGTTTTATTTCCTTTAATAGCATGTTTTCTGCATTTCCTGACTTAGAAAATTTTCCTGAGGAATTTTTATGAGTAATTATAGTTTTTAGATGATTTTTCTAGCCTTGGAGAGTTTTTAGAAAATTAAGAGTATATAATGGACGTGGGACCCACTAGTGCGAAAAGTTCGGAAAAATTCGGCCAATAAGGTTAAGTTTCGGATACTGTGTAAAATTTATCGGGTGTTAAGAGATAAGTAGAGTGGGTGAAATGATTGATGTGAGAGGTAAAAGAAAAGATAAGATTGCATTTATGATAGTGACAAGTGTCACAATATCATTGGTTTTGACTTAAGAACACTATTCACTATTTTGACTTTTGACCCAATTAAGTAAATATCTCAAAAATTCACAAAAATTACCATTTTCTTACCTTGTGTTGGCTGGCTCTCTCTCTTGCAAGAAGGAAGGAAGTTCTTCAACATTTCAAGCTTCCAAGTGGCTCAAATCAACCAAACCAAGGGTTTGAATTAGTTTTTACTCCATACAATCTTTCCTTTTAGTGATAGTGAGTGCTTTAGTGAAGTTTTTTGGAAGAGCTAAGGTGTCCAACATCTTCCCCTCTCTTGTTTACTTGGTAAGTGAAGCTTAAACTTCCACCTACACCTATTGATGCTTAAGATATGATTAGTAGTGATTAAAGTGCTGAAATTTCTGGTTTTATCTTGGTTTGAAGTGATTTGGTGAAGTTTTGATTTTATTGATGATTTTTCTGGTTTAATTGGATTATGGTGTTGTGGTTGTTTATGATGATTGATAATGAGGGGTTATGACTCTAGTGGATGGAAATGATTGATATTTGCAACCAATTTTGGATTTGGAATAAATTTTGGAAAGATAGGGTTCATGAAGCTACATTCTGCCTCAATTTATTGCACCATGTTAGAGGCCGAATTGGCCTTGGCTTAAAACATGAAAGTTGTAGGTATTGATGTGTTTGAAGTGCCTGTAAAATTTCAGGTCATTTGGACTAGTGTAGAGTGAGATATGTCGATTTTACTGTTGCTATTCTGGGTTGATCAGAATGCGAAAACTGCACTTGTAATTGGCCATTTTGACTGGAATTGCTTTGGATTTGGATGTTGGTGTCTTCTGATGAAATGTATCTGGATGTCTTAGCTTCCATATTCCTTTGGAATCAATGCATTTGGACCTGTACAGACCGAGTTATACCAATTACAGCATAGTGGGATTTGTGAACCTGTTTTAGTGGTTCTGGTTTGGTATTTTTGGAATATTTGACCTAGTTGTGCTAGGATTTGGATTGAGTGGCCTTCTACATTGTTGTAGCCCTGTCTCTTAGCTTCGAAACGGTGGGTCTTGCACATTCATCCGACAATCTTAACGCCTTTGGTACCATTACCGCAAAATGACGTCAAAACTGTTTTTCTGGTTTTGAGCTTAACCTTCATTTCCGGACTTTTCCCTAGCTTGACTTGTCTTTGTACTACTTGGAGCTTGCTGAATGGATATTTGATAAACTTATTTGTGTGACTTTGGGACTGGCTGAAGTAATAATGAAGCCATGATGGCTGGAAAAGTTAGCAAATGTAGGGGAAGTGCTGTCCGAACTTTGAAGGGACTTGTTTGCATTGGGTTTGTGATCTAAGACTTGGATTTGAGCAAGGCAATGTTATGTGATGGATGATTTCTGAGCCGTGGAGGTGAGTGACCTCAAACTACTTCTAAAGTTATTTATGAACCGTTTCTTACGTTATTTACTTTTGAACTGTTTCCAAAGTTACTTTTGAAATGTTTTCTTGCATATCATGCGTGCTGGCATGTGAGTGTGCCTTGTTTGCTATATTTCTTGACTTCATGATTTGTATTTTGGTTGATAACGTGTTAAGCGCTTATAATGATTTCCAAAACGAGTTTTCGAGGCGAGTGTGTACTTTATCGCACTCGACCTCGATAAATGTGAAATTTTCGATTGAAATGTTACTTGCGCATGAATGTAAGCCTTTTGGGCTGAACTGGCCATTGCCCCTTGTTACCGATCGTCTTGAGCCAGAAGCGGACTCGGTCAGGCGATTAGGAACTTGGGTGAACGTTTGGTATACTCGAGTATTACCTATGTAGGTTGGTGGAGCCTGGCCAAAAGCCAGGGACGGGGTGAATGAAATGAAATAAATGATCAAATGAGCGAGGAAATGTCAGGAGAATGAATGTATCCTTTCATGAATGTTACTATCGCTTTCCATTGTACATGTTTCTTGAATTATTGATACTCCATATTTAATGTTTTGTAAATGCTGTAATCGTTTCTGGACTTATCATTTGATTTATGACATCATTGAAAAGAAATATTGTTAAACCGATTTGATTACTGATTTTCTGGTTACTCGCTGAGCTTCTAGCTCACCCCAAAAATGTTTTATTTTCCCCCCCCACAGGGCTCAAGGCGAAGAAAAGCTTGGAGTGCTTATTCACGTGACTGGATGGCTTATATCGTGTACAGTTTAGGTTTGGATCTATTTTATGTACGAGTTGGTCTTGTATAAATATTTGAAATTGATATGGATGTAAGTATACGTTCCACGATTGGAATCAGTTTTCCGCTGCATTTGTATTATGTAATCATTGGAGAATTTGATGTAATTTTGAGATTTATATTGTAATTGGGTTGAGGACTGTAGTGAGCGATTGAGTCCCGGCGAGAGCTGGGCAGGCGGCCCGCCGAACCCTCTGGTTCGCCTTAGGGAGAGGTGGGGCCGTTACATTAGTAGCTTGGGACAAATTGTCTCCTCATGATTCCTTTAAGTTCTCCCCAAGTTTATACTGCTCGCTCACCATTTTTTCTCCTACTTGTTCGAAGTTGATCCTACCATGCGGATGCATAATCTGCGAATTCAACGGCGGCATGCTTCACTTTTTGCTGCTCTGAATAGTTATTGCACTCGAAGACAAGCTCAATTTTGCGCTCCCATTCGAGGTATGTCTCAGGATCGGACTCACCCTGGAATGATGGGATGTTGAGTTTAACTCTCTTGATGGATTCATTCCCGCCGTTTCTCTTTCCTCGAGCAACCCTTGGCTGTAGATCAAACTCGCCATCCTCACTATTAGACGCATCCGACTCAACTTGCCTCGACCAATCTCAGCAATATCGGATTTTAGGCCATTGAGGAATCGTGCCCTAGTGGCTTCAGCATCCTCATTCATATCGGCTCTCATCATGAGCATCCCCATGTCTTTGAAGTAGTCCTCCACACTCTTGTCGCCCTGAGTGAGAGTTTGTAGCCGTTGGTGTAACTCCCGATGATAGTAGCTTGGGACAAATTGTCTCCTCATGATTCCTTTAAGTTCTCCCCAAGTTTCTATTGCTCGCTCACCATTTTTCCTCCTACTTGTTCGAAGTTTATCCCACCATGCGGATGCATAATCTATGAATTCAACGGCGACAAGCTTCACCTTTTGCTGCTCTGAATAGTTATTGCACTCGAAAACATGCTCAATTTTGCGCTCCAATTCGATGTATGTCTCAGGATCGGACTTACACAGAAATGATGGGATGTTGAGCTTAACTCCCTCGATGGATTCATTCCCGTCGTTTCTCTATCCTCGAGCAACACTTGGTTGTAGATCAAACTCGCCATCCTCGCTATTAGACGCATCCGACTCAACTTGCCTCGACCTTCCTCTGCTCAACTTCCCTCAACTTGCCATTTCTCCATCCTCGAGCAACCCTTGGTTGTAGATCAAACTCGCCATCCTTACTATTAGACGCATCCGACTCAACTTGCCTCGACCTATCTCAGCAATATCGGATTTTAGGCCATTGAGGAATCGTGCCATAGTGGCTTCAGCATCCTCATTCTCATCGGCTCTCATCATGAGCATCTCCATGTCTTTGAAGTAGTTCTCCACACTCTTGTCGCCCTGAGTGAGAGTTTGTAGCTGTTGGTGTAACTTCCTATGTTAGTAGCTTGGGACAAATTGTCTCCTCATGATTTCTTTAAGTTCTCCCCAAGTTTCTACTGCACGCTCACCATTTTTTCTCCTACTTGTTCGAAGTTGATCCCACCATGCGGATGCATAATCTGCGAATTCAACGGCGGCATGCTTCACTTTTTGCTGCTCTGAATAGTTATTGCACTCGAAGACAAGCTCAATTTTGTGCTCCCATTCGAGGTATGTTTCAGGATCGGACTCACCCTGGAATGATGGGATGTTGAGCTTAACTCTCTTGATGGATTCATTCCCGCCGTTTCTCTTTCCTCGAGCAACCCTTGGCTGTAGATCAAACTCGCCATCCTCACTATTAGACGCATCCGACTTAACTTGCCTCAACCAATCTCAGCAATATCGGATTTTAGGCCATTGAGGAATCGTGCCCTAGTGGCTTCAGCATCCTCATTCATATCGGCTCTCATCATGAGCATCCCCATGTCTTTGAAGTAGTCCTCCACACTCTTGTCGCCCTGAGTGAGAGTTTGTAGCCGTTGGTGTAACTCCCGATGATAGTAGCTTGGGACAAATTGTCTCCTCATGATTCCTTTAAGTTCTCCCCAAATTTCTACTGCTCGCTCACCATTTTTCCTCCTACTTGTTCGAAGTTGATCCCACCATGCGGATGCATAATCTATGAATTCAACGGCGGCAAGCTTCACCTTTTGCTGCTCTGAATAGTTATTGCACTCGAAAACATGCTCAATTTTGCGCTCCAATTCGATGTATGTCTCAGGATCGGACTTACCCTGGAATGATGGGATGTTGAGCTTAACTCCCTTGATGGATTCATTCCCGTCGTTTCTCTATCCTCGAGCAACCCTTGGCTGTAGATCAAACTCGCCATCCTCGCTATTAGACGCATCCGACTCAACTTGCCTCGACCTTCCTCTGCTCAACTTCCCTCAACTTGCCGTTTCTCCATCCTCGAGCAACCCTTGGTTGTAGATCAAACTCGCCATCCTTACTATTAGACGCATCCGACTCAACTTGCCTCGACCTATCTCAGCAATATCGGATTTTGGGCCATTGAGGAATCGTGCCATAGTGGCTTCAGCATCCTCATTCACATCGGCTCTCATCATGACCATCTCCATGTCTTTGAAATAGTCCTTCACACTCTTGTCGCCCTGAGTGAGAGTTTGTAGCTGTTGGTGTAACTACCTATGATAGTAGCTTGGGACAAATTGTCTCCTCATGATTCCTTTAAGTTCTCCCCAAGTTTCTACTGCTCGCTCACCATTTTTCCTCCTACTTGTTCGAAATTGATCCCACCATGCGGATGCATAATCTGTGAATTCAACGGTGGCAAGCTTCACCTTTTGCTGCTCTGAATAGTTATTGCACTCGAAGACAAGCTCAATTTTGCGCTCCCATTCGAGGTATGTCTCAGGATCGGACATACCCTAGAATGATGGGATGTTGAGCTTAACTCCCTTGATGGATTCATTCCCGCCGTTTCTCTTTCCTCGAGCAACACTTGGTTGTAGATCAAACTCGCCATCCTCGCTATTAGACGCATCCGACTCAACTTGCCTCGACCTTCTTCTGCTCAACTTGCCTCAACTTGCCGTTTCTCCTTCCTCGAGCAACCCTTGGTTGTAGATCAAACTCGCCATCCTCACTATTAGACGCATCCGACTCAACTTCCCTCGACCTATCTCAGCAATATCGGATTTTAGGCCATTGAGGAATCGTGCCATAGTGGCTTCAGCATCCTCATTCTCATCGGCTCTCATCATGAGCATCTCCATGTCTTTGAAGTAGTTCTCCACACTCTTGTCGCCCTGAGTGAGAGTTTGTAGCTGTTGGTGTAACTTCCTATGTTAGTAGCTTGGGACAAATTGTCTCCTCATGATTCCTTTAAGTTCTCCCCAAGTTTCTACTGCACGCTCACCATTTTTTCTCCTACTTGTTCGAAGTTGATCCCACCATGCGGATGCATAATCTGCGAATTCAACGGCGGCATGCTTCACTTTTTGCTGCTCTGAATAGTTATTGCACTCGAAGACAAGCTCAATTTTGCGCTCCCATTCGAGGTATGTCTCAGGATCGGGCTCACCCTGGAATGATGGGATGTTGAGCTTAACTCTCTTTATGGATTCATTCCCGCCGTTTCTCTTTCCTCGAGCAACCCTTGGCTGTAGATCAAACTCGCCATCCTCACTATTAGACGCATCCGACTCAACTTGCCTCGACCAATCTCAGCAATATCGGATTTTAGGCCATTGAGGAATCGTGCCCTAGTGGCTTCAGCATCCTCATTCATATCGGCTCTCATCATGAGCATCCCCATGTCTTTGAAGTAGTCCTCCACACTCTTGTCGCCCTGAGTGAGAGTTTGTAGCCGTTGGTGTAACTCCCGATGATAGTAGATTGGGACAAATTGTCTCCTCATGATTCCTTTAAGTTCTCCCCAAATTTCTACTGCTCGCTCACCATTTTTCCTCCTACTTGTTCGAAGTTGATCCCACCATGCGGATGCATAATCTATGAATTCAACGGCGGCAAGCTTCACCTTTTGCTGCTCTGAATAGTTATTGCACTCGAAAACATGCTCAATTTTGCGCTCCAATTCGATGTATGTCTCAGGATCGGACTTACCCTGGAATGATGGGATGTTGAGCTTAACTCCCTTGATGGATTCATTCCCGTCGTTTCTCTATCCTCGAGCAACCCTTGGCTGTAGATCAAACTCGCCATCATCGCTATTAGACGCATCCGACTCAACTTGCCTCGACCTTCCTCTGCTCAACTTCCCTCAACTTGCCGTTTCTCCATCCTCGAGCAACCCTTGGTTGTAGATCAAACTCGCCATCCTTACTATTAGACGCATCCGACTCAACTTGCCTCGACCTATCTCAGCAATATCGAATTTTGGGCCATTGAGGAATCGTGCCATAGTGGCTTCAGCATCCTCATTCACATCGGCTCTCATCATGACCATCTCCATGTCTTTGAAATAGTCCTTCACACTCTTGTCGCCCTGAGTGAGAGTTTGTAGCTGTTGGTGTAACTACCTATGATAGTAGCTTGGGACAAATTGTCTCCTCATGATTCCTTTAAGTTCTCCCCAAGTTTCTACTGCTCGCTCACCATTTTTCCTCCTACTTGTTCGAAATTGATCCCACCATGCGGATGCATAATCTGTGAATTCAACGGTGGCAAGCTTCGCCTTTTGCTGCTCTGAATAGTTATTGCACTCGACGACAAGCTCAATTTTGCGCTCCCATTCGAGGTATGTCTCAGGATCGGACTTACCCTAGAATGATGGGATGTTGAGCTTAACTCCCTTGATGGATTCATTCCCGCCGTTTCTCTTTCCTCGAGCAACACTTGGTTGTAGATCAAACTCGCCATCCTCGCTATTAGACGCATCCGACTCAACTTGCCTCGACCTTCCTCTGCTCAACTTGCCTCAACTTGCCGTTTCTCCTTCCTCGAGCAACCCTTGGTTGTAGATCAAACTCGCCATCCTCACTATTAGACGCATCCGACTCAACTTCCCTCGACCTATCTCAGCAATATCGGATTTTAGGCCATTGAGGAATCGTGCCATAGTGGCTTCAGCATCCTCATTCTCATCGGCTCTCATCATGAGCATCTCCATGTCTTTGAAGTAGTTCTCCACACTCTTGTCGCCCTGAGTGAGAGTTTGTAGCTGTTGGTGTAACTTCCTATGTTAGTAGCTTGGGACAAATTGTTTCCTCATGATTCCTTTAAGTTCTCCCCAAGTTTCTACTGCACGCTCACCATTTTTTCTCCTACTTGTTCGAAGTTGATCCCACCATGCGGATGCATAATCTGCGAATTCAACGGCGGCATGCTTCACTTTTTGCTGCTCTGAATAGTTATTGCACTCGAAGACAAGCTCAATTTTGTGCTCCCATTCGAGGTATGTTTCAGGATCGGACTTGTGACGCCCCGAAAGGTTGAGTGCGAGGACTCGCAAATTCCTTATATTTTCTCAAAAATGACCTTTTATTTGGAAATTATTCTTTTACTATGGCCCTACTACTCAATCACCCCACGATAAGTGTACATGAACTTGGAAAGTAGGGTTTCACTTTTCGTTTTCAAGTTGGAGCAAGTTAGGGTTTTCACGTGTATCCGTAGTGTAATTATTCGGTACCGAATGAGGATCAAATTTGGTGTTTAAGAGTGACTTTTGGGTGAGAAATAATATGTGATTAGAAGCAATGATATAAAGTTAGTGAATAGGAAGTAAAAACCCTAGTATGTGTGATTTAAGGAAAAATGGTGCAAACCGACGGGTATCGATCACTACCGATTGACCGCACCACTTGACCACCACTTTCTTACCACATGAGCTCATTAATATTTGAACAAAATATCCCCTCAATTCCAGCTAGCTTTGACCGAAATTATGGACCAAAATAACAAGGAAAAGAAACAAAAAAATGAGTGGACGGTGGTGAGGACACTTGTCGGCCACCTAAGGGCCCTTGACCAAGACAACTTGTCTTACCTTCTTATCACCTTGGGCAACCTTTCTTCTTCATTTTTCTGCTACTTGGCTGAGACAAGAGAGGAGAGAAAGAGAGCAAGAAACCAACTTCCTTCTTCTTGAGTTGAGCCGTCCAAGTGAGGAATTAAAATTCTAAACCGATTAAAGTGTGAGTTGTGAGCTTGAGAAGCTAGGGGAACCAAGAATTCCAAGAGGAGGTGAAGTATTACTCTTGCAAGCTTCATTTGTTGAGGTATTTGCTGCCTATACTTGCTATATGGATGATATATGTTGTATCTAAGCTTATATAAGTGGTTGTAGTGATGATTGAAGCAAGAAATGAAGAAAGTTTCATTGAATCCCAAAAATTCCAGGTTTCTGGAAATTTTCAGCTCTATTCTGTCCGGTTTTGTAGCCCTATGTTAGAGGCCGATTTAGCCTTAGGTCAAAGCATGAAAGTTGTAGATAATGGTATTTTATAGGTTCCTACAAAATTTCAGCTCAATCGGAGCAACGTAGGTAGTGAAAAGTCCAAAATACCCTTACTGTTTTAAGTTTCTCCCCAGCAGTCCGTTTGGTCAGTTTATCCAGTTTATCACGTTTTTCTACTAGGATCCGTACTGATTTAGTTTTTTACCAAAACATGAAAGTTGTAGTATTCTTACTTAGCTTTCAAACGCCTCTAAGAACACCTGAATCGGACTTTTGTAACCTGAGATATGACCATTACAGCACAATGCGGTTAGACAGCCGACGAGTGAGATTTTGGTTCTGTAAATTGAGGATTTAACTAGGTTGCATTGGAAACTGGACTAAGTGATCTTCATGAACATTGTAGCCTTGTGTCTTAGCTTCGAGAAGGTATAAGTTTCACCTCAATCCAATAAGCGTAGCCTCAGATGTACCCATTCCGCAAAAACCCGTCAAAACTGTCTTTTGTAAACTTCGTTTCCACACTTGTTGTTAGCTTAAATTTTGTCCTTGTATTGTTATGAGCCTATGGAACGGCTATTGACTTGCATTTATGATATATATGACTTTGGGATTGGCTGAGGAAAAATAATGAAGCCTAAATGGCTGGAAATTAGGTAAACACAAAGGGCATGCTGCCCAAATTTACGCTTGAGGGAATGAATTCCGGTTTCTAAGGTTTAATTGGGGGTTTTTCTAA
The DNA here is from genome assembly GCA_036785865.1 of Coffea canephora. Lineage (NCBI taxonomy): Eukaryota > Viridiplantae > Streptophyta > Magnoliopsida > Gentianales > Rubiaceae > Coffea > Coffea canephora. The sequence continues at coordinate 45,778,162 of CM071914.1, forward strand.
TGGTGGCTTTTAAGCTTCTAATTAGCTTTGATTGAGGGATATTGTGGCCTAATTGGATATATTTTATTGCTTATTAACCGTATGTGTGATCGGTAATATATTGTAGGTTGGAAATGAAGCATTTATGGGGAAATGTTGTCCGAACTTTGAGAATGTATGATTGCTTTGAGTTTGTGATTTAGAGCTTGGACTCGGGCAAGGTAATGATATATGATGGATGGTTTCTGAGCCGTGGAGGTGAGTGACCTCAAACTATTTCTGAAGTTATTTATGAACCGTTTCCTGCATTATTTACTTTTGGAGCTGTTTCCAAAGTTACTTTTGTACCGTTTTCTTGCATTATTTACCTTTAAACTGTTTCCAAAGTTACTTTTGAACTGTTTTCTTGCATATCATGCGTGCTTGCATGTGAGTGTTCCTTATTTGCTATATTTTCTTGACTTCATGACTTGTATTATTGATTGATAACGTGTTAAGTGCTTTGAATGATTTCCAAAACGAGCTTTCTAGACGAGTGTGTACTTTATCGCACTCGACCTAAATAACTGTGCAATTTTCAAGGATTTAATTATTGAAATGCTAGTTGCGCATGAATGTAAGCCATTTGGCTGAATTGGCCACTGCCCTTTGTTACCGATCGACTCGAGCCAGAAGCGGACTCGGTCGGGCGATATGGTGACCTGGGTGAATTTGGTATACTCGAGTATTACCTTGTAGTCCGGCTACGTCCGGATGGGTGGAGTCCGGCCAATGGTCGGATGGGTGGAGTCCGGTCAACGTCCGGAAAAGGGGATGAACGAACAAAAGGATGAACGAGGGATTCTACTTACAAAAATGTATTTTCAAACGATTGGAGGAATAAGGGGAAATGTCAGGGGAACGAACGAACAAACGAATAGCTCCATGTGAGCCGTATCCTTTTAATGAATGTTACTATCGCTTTCCATTGTAAATGTTGTAATTGTTTTGGACTTATCATTTGATTTATGACATCATTGATTTATGACATCATTGAAATGAACTATTGTGAAAGATATTTGATTACTGATTTTACTGGTTACTCACTGAGCTTTTAGCTCACCCCAAAACTAATTTTATTCCCCTCCACAGGGCTCGAGGCGAAGGAAGTGCTTGTAGTACTTATTCACGTGACTAGATGGCCTATATTTTGTACAGTTTAGATTTGGAATTCCTCCTGTATTATAGCTGTGACGCCCCACATCTCCCTAAGGCGGACCAAAGGGTATCCGCGGACGCCTGCCCAGCTCTCGCCAGGACTCAAGCGATTTCATTCAATTTAAAACCGAATTAAACACCTCGATGAGAGCAACATGAATACAATAATGCGGAAGCGTTCAAGCTTAAGAAGTCACTTAATGTATAACCAGTACATCGGGTAATCATAAACGACTTGAATTCAAAGTACACATCAGGGCCCAAACTTTTCAAGTTTACAATTTCCAAAAGTACAACCCAAACCAGGGCCTAGTCAAAATATATAACAGGAGTCTTAACAAAATTACAACGGATGGTTTCTCCATATAACTCCAAGAGTCGGTCCTGTTAAGGAAAACAAAACTATAGGGTGAGCTAACGCTCGTGAGGCCAAGAACACACATGCAAGCACGTAATCAAATAACAATCCCAACTTTAATAAATAAAATCACGTCTTTTCAATAATCAATTATTCAAACAAGAAAAGTAATCAGAAACAATTCAAGGATATAGGAGCTCTCAGGAGCTAAGTTCCACTTGATCTGCCGTTGTCATTCGTATACCTTCCCGCATTGACCCTCCTGTCAACCGGGTCGGTATTTCCATTTCCGTAGATCACCACTTACTTTCCTCCGTCCACCGTACACCCCAAGGGCCCACAAGTCTATTATTAGGCGATACTCTACAAGTATGCCAAGCAAGACCTCTTATTAGGTCGAGCTTATGTGTATCTCATGGCTCGTCCGAATCCCAGACCAAGCCCAATGCTGGCTCGAGTCTAAGGACGGCCTATGAGTTTGGGCGTCCCCCATTCATTTGAAAGTCGAGGAGATTCACTCCAACGACACAAGCATTCATGACATAACATTGCATTTCATTCATTCATTCATTTGAAAGTAGAACAGGTACGATAAAGTATGCACCCGTCCCCATTTTCTTAAAATTCCAACAATTACACAAGCAAGCAAGTAACAAATTCCACACACTTGACACTCACCGAGCAATTCAAAAATAATTATTTTCTGGGAGTTCAGGTGTCCGCGGTGAGATCCTCTTGAAGGTCTCCTTGCGCGCCTGGCAATATAATAGTGGATAATCACGCAATTAACCCACTTATCAAGAAAGATTGTACACTAGTACAATCTAAGAATTATTTTGCAAAAAGGAACCTCAATTACACGTAAATCGAGGTTCAACTTGCCTTTTATTAGGTATAATATTATTTGAGTTTTTATCATGAAAATCGTAAACAAAACGTTTAAGAACATCAAAAGAATAAAGAGTTTTTGAAAAACTCTATTTCTTTGAAATTGGAAAATTTTCCAGTTTTATGACGAATCTTTGAAAAATCATAACTCGCTCGGTATAAGTCGAGAATTGGAAAACTTTATACCGTTAGAAACCTATTAGAGAGTACTATAAGTTTCTAGAAGACACTTTTCCATGAATCAAAGTGAAAAGTGGTCAAAATGAGCTTGAAGATGCAGGGTCGGTTTTCATGGCAGAATGAAGTTGGTTTTTGGTCAACTTTGAAAATTCGGCACGATTCGTACGTTGCAAACCGGCCTCTGAAATTTTCAGCTCAATTAGTGTTGCAAGTGAAGTGTATGACAAAACAAGCGGATCAAGAATCGGAGTTTCGAGCACCGAGATACGGTAGCCCGAAGTTGAGCAAATTCAAGACTGGATGAGAATTTTCCAGATTTGAACCTCTAACTTTAGTAATTCAATTGGGTATCGAAACGAACTTGAATCGGCACCAAAATTGGCAGTATTTCAATAATATATGGAAAGTATCTCTCTATCGAATTTCGGGGAAAAATACCTTCGGCAAGGTAGTTAAAGAGCCAACCGAAGTTCAAGAAAATTCCTAAGGCATTCTGCCTTTGACTTGCATTTCCCAATTTTCCAAACGTTTAACCAAGAAAGTTATCCAACCATGGTTCATTTGTGAAATAAGGGTCTAAGATACACCCATAATACCTTTGGTAAGTGTTTAATATCAAAAACATCAACTAACAAGTTCATTCCAAGATTTGGTTCCAAACCAGTCCCAACATTAGGGTTTTCCAAAACAGAGCAGTTCACTTGATTCAGTCACAACTCAGTCATTATAGCTCGAAATCGAGCATGGCTTACGCCGTTGGAAAATACATTCATAGAGTTAAAATATCACAGAAGAAATCATTCCCAAATTCGGCACCCATCTGGTTCAAATTCGGGCATCAAGTTGCTGCCTGCACACTTCATTCCAGACGAACAGAGCAACAGGACAGCGAACTTAAAACATTTGGTTCGGCTTGGTCACAAGGAATCAGAACGTGCATCATATACCAAATTAAATCTAGGAATGTCTAGTTTCAAACGCCACCAACGGCACATGATTTCGACATCCGAGGACAGAGTTATAGCCAAAATACTACTGCTGGTCAGAGACATACGCGAGTCAGTTTCCAGGTTTGCTGGTTTCGAAAAAAAATTCATTTGCTCCATCAAACCTCAATATTTTTCAATGAAATTTTTCACACATCTAATACATCCTACAAACATCCAATTCAAGCAATTAAACCATTAAAAATGGGCCTGGAAATGGCCGAACATGGCAGGGGCATTTTCGGAAATTCTAGCCTCTTACACCAATGAAGTTCCTACCAATTACCCACCACTAATGCATCATTAATATCACTAAACCAACAATATAATCACCAACCAACATCACATCAGCAACAACAACCCAAGTGTGGGAATTCCAAGAGCCCACAATCACATTTTTCACCATAAACAAGCTAACTAAGTGCATGTATGAGCTTAATCTTGCTATATAACCTCCAAAAGACAAGAATTCATGGGTTGATCATTACCTCTTCCTTGGGTGTGCAAGACCAGAAAATTTCGGCCCTCTTGAAGCTCCAAGAAACCGTGAAGATGCACCCTTTTGTTAGCTAAATGTAGTCTCCAAGTGGTTTGCTAAGAGATCTCCAAGTTTGGTGTGATTTGGAGGTGATTTTGGTGCATGGATTGAAGATGAAAAATGAAGACAATGGAGAGCTCTTCTCCTTCTTGTTGTTCGGCCAAGTGAGGTGAAGAGAGAGAGAGTGCTGATGCAATTGGCTTCCAAAGGAAGATTCTTTGTGTGGTGCAAAATGCACCTCAAAGTCAACTCGAAATAGTGTAATTTAGGGTGCGTTTGGACTCGATTTTTCTCGCGCGTTTGGTTCACTAGTGCACGGAACCTCCAAGGCATATATATTCATGTAAATATTATTCACTCTTAATTGTCCCGAAATAAGGGTCTAAAGTTCTTCAATTGAAGTCGCGCGTGTGAAAACGCGTACCGTCAAATTTTACCGCTATACGCAGAACTTTCGAAAAATTCCTATAACGATTGCACTACTAACTATCACTTGAGTATTTATTCATAAGATTACCTATTTTAGGACCATAGTACAAGTCTCCAATATTCCAAGCTTATTGTGCTACTACGCGGATAAAATCTCCAAGTACTATTCACTATTTTTACGAAACGCGCTCTAGGAAATTAATTTTCGAAACGAATCATTTTAAAAATATAACGAAGTTATATTACCATGTATTTAGGTCTAATAAGACTAGAAAATATTCCTTGGAAATAAAATCCAATTAAATAATTTATTAAGCCATAAATTAGGCATAAAATAATAGTTTTTGCGAGTCCTCACATCCTCTCCCCCTTAAGAAAATTTCGTCCTCGAAATTTACCTTGGTTGATGAACAAGTCTGGATACTTCTCTCTGATTGACTCTTCAACTTCCCATGTTGCCTCCTCTACTTCATGGTTCTTCCATAGAACTTTCACTAGTGGTATCTGCTTGTTCCTCAATTCCTTCACCTTTCGATCCAAAAGTTTTACCGGTCTCTCCTCATAGGTCAGGGTTTCATCAATCTCAATATTCTCCGGTTGTAAAACATGAGAGGGGTCTGGATGATACTTCTTAAGCATGGACACATGAAACACGTTATGAATACGAGATAAACTCGGTGGTAATTCCAGCTTATAGGCTACCTTCCCAACTCGCTGAATAATCTTATAAGGCCCTACAAACCTTGGTTGTAGTTTCTTCCCTTTTCCGGACATCAAACTTGCTTTTAAAGGCGTAATCTTGAGAAATACCATATCTCCAACAGTGAACTCCAAATCCTTCCTCCGATTGTCGGCATAACTTTTTTGTCTACTCTGAGCGGTTTGAATTCTTTGCCGTACCAATTTCACCTTTTCATTAGCCTCCTCAATCCAAGATACAGTAGTCGTGTCTAAGATTTTCCGTTCACCTACTTCATCCCAACAAATTGGGGATCTACACTTCCGACCATAAAGTGCCTCATACGGAGCCATTTGAATAGAAGAGTGGAAACTATTGTTATAGGCAAATTCCACTAAAGTCAAGAACTTACTCCAACTCTCTCCAAAGTCCAGTACACAAGTCCTCAACATGTCCTCAAGAGTTTGAATTGTTCTTTCAGATTGTCCATCAGTCTGGGGATGATAGGTGGTACTAAAGTTCAACTTAGTCCCCAACACTTCTTGCATCTTTTGCCAAAACCTCGAAACAAATCTTGGATCCCTATCTGACACAATACTCACAGGTATACCATGTAGTCTGATGATCTCATCCAAGTACAATCTGGCCAACTTCTCCAATGGATATTTCATATTAATCGGCAGAAAATGAGCCGATTTAGTCAATCTATCCACTATCACCCAAATGGCATCATGGCCTCTCTGTGTCCTTGGTAAACCTGATACAAAGTCCATGGTAACATTTTCCCATTTCCACTCAGGTATTTCTAGAGGTTGCAAAAGCCCAGATGGTTTCTGATGTTCGGCTTTAACCTGTTGACAAACCAAGCATGTCTGAACAAATTGGGCAATTTCCTTCTTCATATTTTTCCACCAATATAGACCTTTCAAGTCTTGGTACATTTTGTTCCCTCCTGGATGTACTGTAAACTTTGATCGGTGTGCCTCTTCCAAAACTTCTTTTCTAAGTCCTTCATCCTTTGGCATAACCACCCGATTTCGAAATCTCAATATTCCATCTGATCCCAAGGTGAAATCGGTCTGGTCTCCCATCTTGACTTTCTCCACCAACTTTTGCATTTCAGGGTCCTTTTCCTGAGATTCCTTAATACGTCCCAATAAAGTGGAGGTTATCACAATGTTCCCCAAAATCACTTTCCTTGGTTCTAATCGAGGATTCCAATAGCTAACTTCTTCCAACAATTGAAATTCCTTAACCATCAATCCAGCCATTTGTACCTGACGGCTCAAAGCATCGGCCACTACATTGGCCTTTCCAGGGTGGTACTTAATAATGCAGTCATAATTTTCCAAAAATTCCATCCATCTACGTTGCCTCAAATTCAGGTCCTTCTGAGAAAATAAGTACTTAAGACTTTTGTGATCTGTAAAAACCTCAAAGGTCACTCCGTATAAATAGTGTCTCCATTTCTTCAAAGCAAAGACCACAGCCGCTAACTCCAAATCATGGGTCGGATAGTTCCCTTCATGCGGCTTCAATTTTCTAGAGGCATAAGCTATCACTTTATCATTTTGCATCAAAACACATCCCAAACCTTCCTTCGATGCATCTGTGTAAACCACAAAACTATCATGTCCATTTGGTAGAGCTAGAACAGGCGCTCTAGTCAACCGTCCTTTCAACTCCTGAAAACTTCCTTCACACTTAGAACTCCAAATAAACTTTCCATTTTTCTTGGTCAACTCAGTCATAGGTCCAGCGATTTTCGAAAAATCCTGGATGAATCTCCGGTAATACCCTGCCAATCCTATAAAACTCCGAACTTCCGTTGGGTTTTCCGGTCGTTTCCATTTCGAAACAGCTTCCACTTTAGCTGGATCCACTTTAATTCCATCCTTAGAAATTATATGCCCTAGGAAAGTCACTTCCTTCAGCCAGAATTCACACTTGCTAAACTTAGCATATAACTGATGTTCCCTCAAGATTTGTAAAACAATTCTCAAATGTTTCTCATGATCTTTCACATTCTTAGAATACACCAAAATATCATCAATGAAGATCACCACGAATTGATCCAAGTAAGGCTTAAAAACCCTATGCATTAAATCCATGAAAGCGGCAGGTGCATTGGTTAACCCAAAAGGCATTACTGCAAACTCGAAGTGCCCATACCTCGAGTTAAAAGCAGTCTTAGGTATGTCCTTTTCCAAAATCCTCAATTGATAGTAACCTTGCCTTAGATCCAACTTTGAAAATACTACCGCCCCTTGCAGTTGGTCAAATAGTTCATCAATGTGGGGTAGTGGGTATTTATTCTTAATCGTAACATCATTTAAACCTCGATAATCTATACATAACCTCAAACTCCCATCTTTCTTCTTTACAAACAAAACTGGGGCTCCCCACGGAGAATCACTCTCTCGTATAAAACCTCGTTCCAAAAAATCCTGTAATTGTAACTTCAACTCCTTCAACTCAGCTGGAGCCATCCTGTATGGTGTCCTTGATATAGGTGCTGTTCCCGGAGTTAAATCAATTTTAAAAGCTATTTCCCGTTCCGGAGGTAGAGACTCCAATTCTTCAGGAAAAACATCAGAAAATTCTTTTACTACCGGGGTGTCTTCCAGATTCACCTTATCGTTAGGGGTATTAATAAGAAAAGCCAAATACCCTTGAGCTCCTTTACTTAACAACTTTCTAGCCCGAATTCCCGAAATAAGTGCAGACGAGGCTAACTTACCCCTCACATCCAATTTCAGGGTTGCCTCCCCTGGAATACGCAATTCTACAATTTTCGTCCTACAATTTAACTGAGCATTATATCGGGCTAACCAATCCATCCCTAGGATCACATCATAGCCTTTAATCGCTAAGCCTATCAAATCGGCCAGCAATTTTCTTTCCTTCACGCAAATTTCACTATTCTTATACACCATATTAGCAATTAGACTTTTGTCCCCAGTGGGTGTTTTAACCTCCAAGTCATACGGTAACTTAATTGGCTTCAAGTCTATTCCACTCATGAAATCAGGGTTTACAAAAGAGTGCGTTGCACCCGGATCAATTAAAACCCTAGCTAGGCGGTGAAAGATTGGAATTGTACCTTCGACCACTTCGGTCGCATCTGGAGCTTGTGGATAGTCCAATGCGTAGACCCTAGCCGGTACTTTCGGTCGACTCCCTCCGGCACTGGTCTGCTTAGACGTCGATTTCTCAGGCCTCTGCAGGCTTCCCCCTGTCTTTGGCGATTTCGGACAATTTGCAATTTGATGCTCAGTGCTTCCACACAGCAAGCATTTTCCCAGTTTTCTCCAGCAGTCATTTTCAGAGTGGTTGGGTTTACCACAATACCCACATGTAACTTGAGGGGTCACAGTCGATCCAACAGATGGTGCCCCCCTAACCTGAGTCGTCCCACGACGACCTCCCCTCGATAGAGCTCCCCTAGAAGCTCCAGCATTCCTCGTTCCTCCTTCTCCTCTTCCCTTTTTAGAAGGGTGTACGAACTTACTGGTCTGCCCAGTAGCGTGACTAGGGAAATTCCTTTTCCTATTGTGGAAATCCCTCACTTGAGATCTTGCATTCTCAACCCTTTGCGCTTTCTCTAAAGCCTCAGTAAAAGTAGAGATTTGGGCCGCAGCCAGGCCCTCCTGAAGTTCCACATTAAGTCCGTGTATGAACCTTCTAATCCTCCTCCGTTCATCGGCTACTAACTCAGGAGCGTATTTAGAAAGTTTGGTGAACTTCCCTTCATACTCTGCTACGGTAAGGATTCCTTGTTTCAACTTAATAAATTCGTCCTCCCTTTTCTCTTGGATCAAGGGCGGAAGAAACTTTTCATTAAACTCCCGGGTGAAATTCTCCCAAGTCCAAGGGGTTCGAGCTCTTTCCCATTTTCCTTTTATTAAATCCCACCAAGAACGGGCTATTCCCTCAAATTGAAAGGCAGCAAAGTTCACTCGCCTATCCTCAGTATAGTCTAGAGCGGCGAATATGTTGGTCATCCTCTCTAACCAATTCTCCGCTACTTCGGGGTCAGGTTCACCCATAAACTTAGGCGGGTTAAACTTTAGGAATCTTTCCAAGGCTCTATCCTCTCCTCTATCCTGGCCCCCAGGCTGGTTAAATGGTCCAGGACCCTGTCTCTCCGCTAGACGTTCTAGGATATCAGTCATCCTATTGATGGCAGTAGCCACTTGGTTACCCTCAACGTTTCCCTGTCCCTGGGTCGGTCCAGTTGCCGATCCCTGGTCATCTCCCTGAGGTTGGGCCTGTCTAGACGCTCGCCCACGACCTCGACCACTTCTTAGTCCTTCCATTAGTCTAGACGTGCCTAGTGCAAGAAATAAATTAATTTAAGCAGAAAACAAGAATTTTATCAAATTTAGAACTAACCAAGAAAGCATTGAAATTAACAATAATTTACATTTATAGGCAGGTCAAGTTCGTACAATTAGCAAGTTAGGGACAATTCACAAAATATAGCACACAGGTGCTCAGAAGTATACTTCTAGTCACAGAAGACTAAAGTAAGAACAAGTGCCCAAAAGTAGGCCACACAAGCATGCAAAATACAATGGCCTCAGCACTCGCGTCACCCTAACTAGTCCTAACTGTACCCATCAAAAGTCAAAAGAGGTCAACGACCAAGATCCTAGTCCATAGCAGGGCTATCAGGAGGAACCTCCTCCTCGGGATCCTCCTCCGGATCCTCCTCATCATCATCAGGAAGCACTGCAGTAGCGTCCTCAACCAGACTAGTAGCATCAACCAGCATCTCGAAAGCCCGAGTACGGACATCTCGTGCTAACCTAGTGAGTCGAGCCCTAGTATCCCGAAGCTCCTGGTTAACCACTGCAGACGTGGCTACCTCACCCTCTAGCACCTCCTCAAGCTCGGCGATCCGCTCACCCTAAGCGCCCACCATCTGCCTAAGCGCGTCTACCTCATCCTGTAGATCGCGGTTGGCATCCACCAACTGACGACGCTCGTCGTCCAAAGCAAGCACCACATAGTCCGGGTAGGCAAAAGTCAACCTACACGAACATCGAGGGTATCTATCATGCGGTGAGTAGCGTACACGAGCTCCTCCTGCTATAGGTCGGTAGTAGATAGTCCTAAGGGGCACGTAATGACCATTCGCATGGCCATTCCCATTAGCTGCCGGGGCTCCGTTTCCATCAGCCATCCCTGCAAAATAATAACAATAATAATACCTTTCGGGTTAGAAACTTAAATCACTACCTAATTCCAATATCCTGCAATGCATGCCTATCTTAATCGTTGGTTCATCCCAATCGTCACTTGAGGTAGGACTAACTTAGTTGCTAGCTCGCCTCAAGTATCACTTAGGGTAGGATTAAGTCATCCCATATCGAGTCTTAAAGGTAGAGTATCCAATATGTCTCCCATATAAACCTCTAACCTAGTGCTCTGATACCAACTGTGACGCCCCACATCTCCCTAAGGCGGACCAAAGGGTATCCGCGGACGCCTGCCCAGCTCTCGCCAGGACTCAAGCGATTTCATTCAATTTAAAACCGAATTAAACACCTCGATGAGAGCAACATGAATACAATAATGCGGAAGCGTTCAAGCTTAAGAAGTCACTTAATGTATAACCAGTACATCGGGTAATCATAAACGACTTGAATTCAAAGTACACATCAGGGCCCAAACTTTTCAAGTTTACAATTTCCAAAAGTACAACCCAAACCAGGGCCTAGTCAAAATATATAACAGGAGTCTTAACAAAATTACAACGGATGGTTTCTCCATATAACTCCAAGAGTCGGTCCTGTTAAGGAAAACAAAACTATAGGGTGAGCTAACGCTCGTGAGGCCAAGAACACACATGCAAGCACGTAATCAAATAACAATCCCAACTTTAATAAATAAAATCACGTCTTTTCAATAATCAATTATTCAAACAAGAAAAGTAATCAGAAACAATTCAAGGATATAGGAGCTCTCAGGAGCTAAGTTCCACTTGATCTGCCGTTGTCATTCGTATACCTTCCCGCATTGACCCTCCTGTCAACCGGGTCGGTATTTCCATTTCCGTAGATCACCACTTACTTTCCTCCGTCCACCGTACACCCCAAGGGCCCACAAGTCTATTATTAGGCGATACTCTACAAGTATGCCAAGCAAGACCTCTTATTAGGTCGAGCTTATGTGTATCTCATGGCTCGTCCGAATCCCAGACCAAGCCCAATGCTGGCTCGAGTCTAAGGACGGCCTATGAGTTTGGGCGTCCCCCATTCATTTGAAAGTCGAGGAGATTCACTCCAACGACACAAGCATTCATGACATAACATTGCATTTCATTCATTCATTCATTTGAAAGTAGAACAGGTACGATAAAGTACGCACCCGTCCCCATTTTCTTAAAATTCCAACAATTACACAAGCAAGCAAGTAACAAATTCCACACACTTGACACTCACCGAGCAATTCAAAAAGAATTATTTTCTGGGAGTTCAGGTGTCCGCGGTGAGATCCTCTTGAAGGTCTCCTTGCGCGCCTGGCAATATAATAGTGGATAATCACGCAATTAACCCACTTATCAAGAAAGATTGTACACTAGTACAATCTAAGAATTATTTTGCAAAAAGGAACCTCAATTACACGTAAATCGAGGTTCAACTTGCCTTTTATTAGGTATAATATTATTTGAGTTTTTATCATGAAAATCGTAAACAAAACGTGTAGACACCAAATTTTGGTGTAATTTCATTTACTATTTATTTTTTTTAGTTTGTGCTCGTTTTATTCACTTTTTAGTTTTTAGTTTTTAGTTTTTTGTGTTATTATTATTATTATTTTTAAGTTTTTAGCATAGAATTTCTCGAAAAGAAAAGAAAAGCATTCAAAAAAATATGTTTTAATTGTTTTGATTTAAATGCAATGTTTTCTTGGAAAAATGGAAAAAAGAGAAAAAGGAAAAAAAAAAGGAAAATTTGTTCACAAAAATATGTTTATTTCTTTAAATTCAGCCTTTTTGCACTTTAGTTGTTTTTATTAAGGAGAAAAAAAGGAAAAATGAAGAAAATTTGAAAAATAGACATTTTTTGTTGTTTTTATTTATTTAGTTTGTTTTTTATTTATTTGTTTTCATTCTTATTATTATTACATGGTTTTGGCAATTTGTTATTATTATTATTATTTATATTTTATCATTTCTGTATTTATTAAGTTTAAAGTTAAAAAAAAAAAAAAAAAAAAAACAACAACAACGCGCAGCATGAAGGCTGAGTTTTTGCCGCAGCTTGCAAGTGAACTTTGGGGAGCTCCTTGGCTGCAAATTGCAGAAGAAGGACTGAAGGTCTAGGGTTGTTTTGGCCCCCATATAAATAGAAAAACAAGAAGGAGCCGCAAGGGGGGGAGCTCGGTTAGGGAAAAGAAAAACAGCAAAGGAAAAAGAAAGAAAGGCTGCGGGCTTTAGGGAGAGAATCAACGGAGGGAGCTTCATCGTGGGGAGAAAAAGCAAAAATCTGGGGACCGAGAGAGAGGAGATAGCGGTTCAGAAAGAGAGAGCCAAGAGTGAAACAGAAACAAGGGTCGTCAACTGAGAGAGAAAGGATCGACGAAGGCTTTTAGAAGGAAAAGAACGCAGCTTTGCGAGTGTTGGAAGAGAGATAAAGTGGGAGATTGAGGGAGGAGACCGAGAGCTGGCAAAGGAAATCGGGGAAAATTTGAGAGAGATTTCGAATCTGAGAACGGGAGGAGGAGGATCACTCAACGAATCAGCCATTTCTGCAGCAAAAGTGCCGAGCGTGTCTTTTGGAACCCGTACGTGCTGCTGGGCAGATTTCAAGGCCGCTCAACCTGCTAGCATTCTTCGGTAACCATAATTTCCTCCTTTATTGCTTTGGCGAGTCCCTGTGATGAGAATACAATTCGATGGGGCATGAATCTTGAGACATTTTTGGCTGCGGGTTCGGTTTCATGAGCCTTATTGTGTTTGGTATCTTTTTGATGTCTCCGTAGCTGCTGTTTTGCTTGTGATTTTCGTAAGGTTGGTGATGGATGTTAGCAGTAAAGGGATAGGTTGCATAGCTTGCTAGTTAGAAACTAAGTTGCATAACTTATATGTTGGGTAATGAAAGGATGAAACCCCTAAGATTGCAGAGTTTTTTGCCGAGAAACTTGTCTGCCGAAAACTTGTCTGCTTGTGTTCTCTGCATTTTATTGTTCAAGATCATGCCTTTGGTGTTCGATTGATAATGATGTTTTGTTTGGCTGGGATTTTAACTATGTTTGGGGTGAAAAATTGTGTTTTGAATGAATACCACAATTGAAAAACAAGTTACGGCTGGAATAGTGTAGGAAGCCGCACATTATCCTCACACTTTGCTGTTTCCTTTTGCAACTCACGAAACTGATTTCAGCCATCTTTTGTTAGTTTAATCTAATGTTAAAGGGAAGGAAATGAGAGGTTTGGTGTTGAGTTTGTATGATTGGCGTTTGGAATATGTGAATCATGTCCAAACATTGCTGGAAAATGCACATCAACCTGCCGAACCTTATGTTTTACAATTTCAGTTTTGTTTACTCTTTCATTTCGGTTCCAAAGCTAGTATTCTATCTAGATGACAATTCAATCATATTTCTTCTGGGTTTGTTTGCATGAATACGTCTAAGTGCATGAATAAATTGCATGAGAATGGTTGTGGAAGGAAAGATCTTTCCTGAAGCTGTGAAGTTGTTATTGCAGAATTTCTCTTCCTGGCATTTGCATGATTTTTCTTTTATGCTTTGGTTTGATTGAATTTTGAAGCTGTTGACATGTTTTTTGGATGTTTGGTTGAAAGAATTTTAATCAAGTTTGTGTTGAAGTTCACACATGTTTGTGAAAAATGAAAGTAGTAATATGTCTTGGACTGCAGAAAGCTTTCGGAAAGAAAAATGAATGATTGTTGCTGAATGAGTTCTTACGTCTTTTGCATGAAAGTTGCATGAAACTATTTTCTAAAATTTCAATTTGGTCCCCTAAGTCTCCTTGGGTTACATTGTGCCCAATTATATTTCAATTTCTTGCAATTAAGTCCTAAATATTTGCATTTGAACCATTACTTGATCTTTCCTTGGCTCTTGGGACCTTTGAAGTTCTTAAATGTTTTGATTGAATTCGAATGGTTAACGTTTGCAATTTGGTCCTTGGTAGTTTTAATTTTTGCAACTTCATTGTTGCTTGATTCCAACTAGCCACCTTGCTTTGTTTTAATTGCACTTCATATATGAATTTAAGGGCTTTGTGACCAAGCGGATTTGTGTTGCACATTTTCTTTAATTTTCCAAATAAATTGGTGCCTTGACCATTTCTTTTATTTTGGAGGATAAATAAGCCATTTCTCCTTCATTTGCTTAGCATTGCAAGGGAGGTACACTCTATCCCTCATTTGCACTTTATTTGACCCTACGTGTTCCTACGTGTTATGTGAATATGCATGTCTACTTGCTTTCCTAGTTTTTCTTTAATTCCTTTTACTCATGTCATTTACTTTCGTTTTTTTATTTTTATTCTTTTAAATGGGGTATGTGTACACCTCTTGGCTTGTAATAGATAGGGCTGTGGCGAGCAATTTGGTCCATTTTCCCTTTCCCCTTTTGTTTTAGTTAGTGAATATAGTAAATTCATTAGCTTGGTTGCATGCCTATGTGTTACTTGTTACTTGCTTTATTAGGGCCTTGCATCTAGTCGAGCCTGCTAAATGTTACGTGCTACGTGTTTATGAGTATTTGGTATATCTAATTGCTTTCCATAGTGTGGATGAATGGAATGGATGAATGTACGTCACCACACTAGTCCAACGCTAGTTGTGGCTTCTTTTATCGTTTCCACTAGTCCAACGCTAGTCGGAATTCATAGAATGGGCTAGTCCAACGCTAGACCCTTAGGGATTTCCCCTCGTTAGTACATGTTTGCATGTTCATCACATGTCATGCATTTTTTTTAGTTTTATCATTTTGCATGCCCCTCGAACCCCTTTTCCCTTCATTTTAGGATTTTTGCATTTCATGCTAGTTATAGGGTTCATTTGCCTGAAGAGTCCCCTTAAATATGGGATATAGACGAGTGTGGCTTTTTATAAGCCTTAGCACGCTTGTATTCCCTCTATAAAAGGGTAAATTGAGTCACGATTTAGGTCTCCCCATCCCAATATGTATGCATTCCCTAGGTTCATGCATTCTAAATCCACTCTATCATTACACTTTCACTGTTCCTCCCATTTGCACACGTACACCTCTTATCCCTTCACTTGCACACGAACACTTGTAAATACATTTGCACACCTCCACTTACATCCTATTATTTTTATTATTTTCCTCACTTCACGCCTTCACATTGCATACATGCATTCCCTTCATTTGCATCCCACTTGCATTATTCGTGACTTCTTCAAAGGATCGTTATTGGGCTTCACAATTAATGTGATTGGCACCACTCAACCTTTGAAGGGAAATTTCCCCCAATACCCCTAGGTCTAGGGTTTGCATTCACGTAGTGCATCCAAATGTAATAAATTTTTTGGTTGAAATAAGAAAATCTTTGATTAAATCAACGCAACTAGCCTTGGCTAGGTCGAAGGGGTGCCTTGGATTTTTATCCTTGCCTTCCCCTTCGTCAAATGTGACTCCCGAATCTTTTTCTTTGTTTGCGTGGACTAGGAGTCGTTCAAAAGGGTTTCTTATTTTTTCCTTAAAAATTCACTTTTTGGGTGACTTGGTACACCCTAACTCTATACCAAGTGGCGACTCCATTTTTCATATAAAAAACCCTTTTTGAACTATTTTTCTTGGGTCAAATCGTCGCATTTTCAAAAGTCCCATTTAGACCCATTTTTCTTTTAAATCACAATTCATTTTCCAATCACAAAATACATTTTTTTTATTCATTTTATTTATTTATTCAAAAAATGGGGCGCGACAGTTGGCGACTCCACTGGGGACATTCGAGAGTCCGAGCAAATTTGATTTAATCAATCTTTTTCTTCTTTTTAACCTTTTCATTTATCACATTGGATGTTTAGGATTGCATTTTCCTTTTTTTAGGATTTTTGCATTTCGCGTATCAACTCACTTCCTCACACATTCGCCTACGATTGTTTGGATGGATGGATGATTTATTTATGTATGATTTCGCGCTATGCATTGCATTTGGGGGGGGTGTGTGTCACCTTTAGAGCCTCGCGTGGTTCTCAACCCCTTCCCTCAAAATAGGGAGCACTTCATACGTGCACGTTTACTTATTGTTATCCCATTTTATTTTATTTTTCGTGGGCGTTTCCCACACCGCCTTGTAGGATTAGGATCGATCGCCTTGGGTAGGCGGCTGGTGTGCGCTGCGCCCATAGCGCTACCTAAGGGATCACTCAAGCCACCGATCGAAGGCCTTGGGAGTCATGACCCTTTGCCTTTAGGTTTGAAGGCTTGGGAGCCGAAGCTTTATCGAGTCTAGGCATTAATGAACCAAACCTCATGCATCCATGTTAGAATTTGCCTAAGTTAGAGTCAGCCTCACCCTTTTTAAGCACAATTAGGCACGAGGGAAGGGGTTCCACCTCTTTTATTGGCTTTTATCGTATTTCTTTTCTTAATTGCTCCCAATGTGTTATGTGTACTATCAATTGCACTAACCATTCTTTTGTTTTCTTGGACTGCATTCATGTGCCTTAGCAATAAGAGGCCTTATTGGCACTCTTTTAGTGACTTACCCACTAGATAGCTCACATGTCTATATTTCAGTCTTTGCACTTACTTTTCAGTAAATACATTTCATGTTTAGACCTTTTCCCCCCGTTGCATTATTTATGTCCTATAGCTCACATTTCATGTTTGTCACATATTTACATCGCTTTAATAAATGGCATCATGCATAAACCATAGAAAGGGAATGCCACATAGGGAATCCCGTGTTAGGAATGAACCACCCCATGTCTCGGATATATAATCCAAATGAGACTTGCACGTTTACCTTTCTCGTACCATCCAAAGGGGTAGTGCACAAGGTAAGGTAGGATCCGATCATTTTTCATAAAGCGATCCTTGGAATATGAGCATCTAATAATCGCTTTTTGGCCATTTTTAAACCTAACGGGTAAAAATCCCTTGCGTAAAGGACATTAATTTGAAGAAATTCACAAATAATTCCTTATCATTGAGACAGTTAATAAACTGAGGCCAAATCGTGATTTTAGAAGGCTCATAGACTAATTTTTTTAAACCACCAATGACCGGACGATTCAATCGATCCATTTTGTCAATTCCTAATCAATTTTGAATAAATCAATTTCATTTGACCAATTTACCCTTCTAGGGTCATTTGGTCGATTTTGGAGTAATTCATTCATTTGCCCAATTTACCCTTTTTAGGGTCATCCGGTCAATTTTTGAAAAATCGTCAATTCATTTGACCAATTTACCCTTTTTAGGGTCATCCGGTCAATTTTTGAAAAACCGTCAATTCATTTGACCAATTTACCCTTTTTAGGGTCATCCGGTCAATTTTTGAAAAACCGTCAATTCATTTGACCAATTTACCCTTTTTAGGGTCATCCGGTCAATTTTTGAAAAACCGTCAATTCATTTGACCAATTTACCCTTTTTAGGGTCATCCGGCCGATTTTTGAATAAATCATCAATTCATTTGATCAAATTACCCTTTTTAGGGTCGTTTGACCAATTTACCCTTTTCAGGGTCATCCGGTCGATTTTTGGATAAATCATCAATTCATTTGATCAAATTACCCTTTTTAGGGTCGTTTGACCAATTTACCCTTTTAGGGTCATCCGGCCGATTTTTGAATAAATCCTCAATTCATTTGATCAAATTACCCTTTTTAGGGTCGTTTGACCAATTTACCCTTTTTAGGGTCGTTCGGTCAATTCATCAATTTCATTCAATTCATTTGACCAATTTACCTTTTTTAGGGTCATACGGTCGATTTTGAATAAATTATCGTGTTTGATCAATTAATTTCATTTAATTCATTTGATTAATTTAATTCGTTTTTTTAGGGTTACCCATTCATTTTTTTAAATAATCAAACCTCATTCATGCATTTGACCATTTTACCCTTCTTAAGGTAATCTAGTCAATTTTTGAATAAACCATCAATTTCATCCTATGCATTTGACCAGATTTCCCTCTCTTAGGGTTTCGGTCTAAGGTTCACTGAATGACCTAGTCTAAACATTGCAATCTCTTCTACACGTCATTTTTTGTGTCAATCAAGGCAAGCAATCCATTCGGACTTTGTCCTAATTTTTAGGACAAATGTGTCTTTTCACTCCAATTGGAGGCCAAATCTTTCAAATCATTTTTTTTTTCTCTTTTCACCCAATCAACTGATCGGATTCATCAGGTATTGTATGGTGCCTACCCTAGAGGATTGCATTTTCATGCTAGGCCTACCCTTGGCACGAAAAGGGTTCCCCCATAGGACATGCATACCGATTTTGCAGTCTTGCTTACTAACTCGGGTTATTTTTCTTTTGTTTTTCCCCTTCCCCTGCATTCATGAAAAATGTGTTTCAATAAGGTCAAAATATTTTTATATATCCGATAACAATTTTTGATCCGATAAAGTTCGAAAAGTATTATTTGGTTCTTGGGCAGATCCTACAATGGAAACGTGAAAGATCCATCTGAAAGCTCTAGGCTAAGAGCTTCTAAGAGATTCCATAATTGTTTTTCAAAGAAAAGTCTGTATATTGGATTTTGTTAATGCATTTTTCTTCCAAAAAAGAAAGGAGACAAAAAGTGTATATGTGGAGCTCTTTACAAGTTTCTCTCTTCTCATTTGTATCGTAATTGAATGAGAAATTTTGTTTCAAACTTTTTCAGTAATAAAATTTTTGGACAATCATTGTTTTGTGTATATTTATGTACATTTCATTCTTTATTCTTACTCATTGGAGATTTCATGATGAATTTTGAAAAATAAAACTAAGTTGAGATTTTTTCAACCTCCAGCCTGAATTTCACAAGTGTATACTCTCCTAAAATCCTTACACTCGATTGGCAATCCGAGCCATACAATAAGAGTGCTCAGGAAAAGAGGTGAATGGTCACTCAAAAGGCCCAATGAGATACCTTCACTTAACCCCAAAATAAAATCAGTCACATTGATTGATAAATTGCAAATTGGGGCCATCTTTGCTTGAAAATGTCCATTGTGTTTAACCGATTCAATTCACATCTAAGTGAAAGCAAAAATATGCATTATTCTTGTTTGTTTTGAAAAGTTGAAATGATACTTTGAGCAGTCTTTTCTCTATCTATACAGAGTTTATCATTTGCTCTCCCGTTTGAGCCTTTAAAAGAATAATTTCGTTTCAAATAAGCGCCTTGATGATCACTACCCTACATGGAAAATTGTTAAATATCAAAAGGGAGTGGATTTTCAATGAGCATTGCGTTACTCTGATTGTCATGAGGTGTAAGAATGATACTTTGGCCATCATTTCTACGACCTAAACACCATTTATCCCTTGCATCCTCATTTGAGCCAAAAAAAATTGGTGGTTCTTTTCGAGTGCACATATGATCGCACCCCACATTGGGGAAGGAGATTGGAAAATTTTGAAAAGAAAAAAAGAAAAAGGGGAAAGGGAACCGCAGATTGGAAAATTTGATTCCACTTGGGTTCCAATTTTGAAAAGAAGAAAAGGAAGAGATTTATCCGCACGGACCGCCTATGAGGCACAAATATGAATGAATAAGGGTCTTCCTCAGTCAGTAATTCAGATACATGCAAAAAAATTTTCGCATTAATGAAAGTTTCCTTTCAGAGTTATTGTAAGGAACGGAATACAAGTCAGGCCATCTTCTTTTTCCGATCAAACATTCTATCCCTAGTTATCCTTTTTGAGCCATCAGAATAAAATACTTCATTTGGCAACCCCTGAGAATCGCAAACCCCACACTGGGGCAAGTTGGAGTTGAAAAGGAAAATTTCAAGAAGTGAAAAAGTGACAATGCCACAAAATCAAAAGAAAAGGAAAAAGAGAACCTCAGTACAAAAGTAAACTGGGGCAAATTTTGTGAAAGTTCGAAAGAATGGCAAAAAGCTGAAAAATCAAAAGAAGAAAGAAAATGAAAGAGAAAAAGCCTCAATTGAGCATAAACTGGGGCAAAATTTTGATTTAACCCTAAAATAGGGTTGGCACAACAATGCGATCTCAGATTACTTAAACCATTCTTGAAATCTGCTTTCAAGTCTTAACTTTTCTAAAACACCACACCTGACCCCATTACAAAAACCGAAAGTCCTGACTTCTGTTCTTTGCAATGACCCTGTCAAGAAAATTTCTGATGCTGGAAAATTTTAGCTGTATTTCTGAATTGCTTGAGTATGAGGTTGACGCTACTCACCACGTGAAAACCCCATCAGCTCGAGGGGAAAGAAAAGAAGTGAAAGAAAAGCAAGAAAGGAAAATGCAGAAAAATTCCACACTGAGGTCCCTGGGGAATGATGAGAAAATCCAAACAAAGTCTGGGATCTTTGAGTTCAGAATATGGGCAATTTTGAAAAAATGCGATCTTTGGTGCAATGTTCTTAGAATCTTATTTCTTTAACTATCGTTTTCAAGCCACATTACAAGCTAATAAAGTCCATCGTTGACTTATTCCTTCATGACAATCTAAAGTGAGGATCATGCTCGTAAGAAATCTATCAATCATTTGTGATCATGGGGGGTATAACCAGTTTTCACAGGTTTAGATATCGTTATCCATATTGTTGCAAGCCTATAAAGCTCATATGTGGACTTCGTTTTCTTAAGAAATAAGAGTGACAAACTCTTTGCTTTCACTAAGATGTGGTATTGAAGGAATTACAATTTTTGGGCACAAGAACCAAACAAATCTCATCTTCTCATTTCCCTTAACCCACTCAAAAATCAGATCACTTGATTGGTCCTGACAGATGAACCAACAAGAAATAGTGACCCATTACCTAAAGCATTGATGCTAAAGTGGGGAAGAAATCTTTCGTAATTTGGCATTATTTTGAGAAATTCATCATGGAATGTGCTATATCAGTTTAAGCAAGACATTCAAATTTCTTCATGTTAGGAAAAGCAATTGCTTACCCTATGCAAATAAATGGAGAAGCATCCAAACCAATTTTTTCAAATGGGCCCACACTGGGGCAAAATTTTTATTTTTGCAAAGTTTCGCAAAATAAGCTCACACAAGGGCAAATATTTTTGTTAGTCCAATTGAGAATTTCGTCCAAGAATCAAATAATGCATCTTTCGAATCAATCCCGCTGCTCTTTTCATGGAATTTAAGTGCATGTCATGTTTTGTTAACCCCCCTGTGCAGGTATTCATGGTTCAAAATGACGAAAAGCATCCAGTGAGGCAGAAGGCCGATACTGCAAAGAGAAGCAATAAGAAGGAGGAAAAATGGACCCGATACTGGGGCAAATTATCTTTGGAAAGTTTCTCAAAAATCAAAAAAAAAAAAAAAAAAAAAACCTCAACCTTTTAAATTCTTGTTGTCTTTTTTGGCAAAATTTCAGCATCTGCCACACACCCTCCTATCCCTCACTTTCGTGACAATCACACTCAATTTCTTGACCAATTGAATGGCAGGATTGGGTTTCATTCCAAAAATCAAGTTGGGCCTGGTTTTCGTGCCGCCAACCTTTCAAAATCTCGTTGGGCCTGGTTTTCGTGCCGCCAACCTTTCAAAATCAAGTTGGGCCTGGTTTTCGTGCCGCCAACCTTTCAAAATCAAGTTGGGCCTGGTTTTCGTGCCAAGTTGGGCCTGGTTTTTGTGCCGCCAACCTTTCAAAATCTCGTTGGGCCTGGTTTTCGTGCCGCCAACCTTTCAAAATCTCGTTGGGCCTGGTTTTCGTGCCGCCAACCTTTCAAAATCAAGTTGGGCCTGGTTTTCGTGCCGCCAACCTTTCAAAATCTCGTTGGGCCTGGTTTTCGTGCCGCCAACCTTTCAAAATCAAGTTGGGCCTGGTTTTCGTGCCGCCAACCTTTCAAAATCAAGTTGGGCCTGGTTTTTATGCCGCTAACTTCTCAAAAATCACGTTGGGTCTGGTTTTCGTGCCGCCAACCTTTCAAAATCTCGTTGGACCTGGTTTTCGTGCCGCCAACCTTTCAAAATCAAGTTGGGCCTGGTTTTCGTGCCGCCAACCTTTCAAAATCTCGTTGGGCCTGGTTTTCGTGCCGCCAACCTTTCAAAATCAAGTTGGGCCTGGTTTTCGTGCCGCCAACCTTTCAAAATCTCGTTGGGCCTGGTTTTCGTGCCGCCAACCTTTCAAAATCAAGTTGGGCCTGGTTTTCGTGCCGCCAACCTTTCAAAATCAAGTTGGGCCTGGTTTTCGTGCCGCCAACCTTTCAAAATCTCGTTGGGCCTGGTTTTCGTGCCGCCAACCTCTCAAAATCAAGTTGGGCCTGGTTTTCGTGCCGCCAACCTTTCAAAATCTCGTTGGGCCTGGTTTTCGTGCCGCCAACCTCTCAAAATCAAGTTGGGCCTGGTTTTCGTGCCGCCAACCTTTCAAAATCTCGTTGGGCCTGGTTTTCGTGCCGCCAACCTCTCAAAATCAAGTTGGGCCTGGTTTTCGTGCCGCCAACCTTTCAAAATCTCGTTGGGCCTGGTTTTCGTGCCGCCAACCTTTCAAAATCAAGTTGGGCCTGGTTTTCGTGCCGCCAACCTTTCAAAATCTCGTTGGGCCTGGTTTTCGTGCCGCCAACCTTTCAAAATCAAGTTGGGCCTGGTTTTCGTGCCGCCAACCTTTCAAAATCAAGTTGGGCCTGGTTTTTATGCCGCTAACTTCTCAAAAATCACGTTGGGTCTGGTTTTCGTGCCGCCAACCTTTCAAAATCTCGTTGGGCCTGGTTTTCGTGCCGCCAACCTTTCAAAATCTCGTTGGGCCTGGTTTTCGTGCCGCCAACCTTTCAAAATCTCGTTGGGCCTGGTTTTCGTGCCGCCAACCTTTCAAAATCAAGTTGGGCCTGGTTTTCGTGCCGCCAACCTTTCAAAATCAAGTTGGGCCTGGTTTTCGTGCCGCCAACCTTTCAAAATCTCGTTGGGCCTGGTTTTCGTGCCGCCAACCTCTCAAAATCAAGTTGGGCCTGGTTTTCGTGCCGCCAACCTTTCAAAATCTCGTTGGGCCTGGTTTTCGTGCCGCCAACCTCTCAAAATCAAGTTGGGCCTGGTTTTCGTGCCGCCAACCTTTCAAGCCGCCAACCTTTCAAAATCTCGTTGGGCCTGGTTTTCGTGCCGCCAACCTTTCAAAATCAAGTTGGGCCTGGTTTTCGTGCCGCCAACCTTTCAAAATCTCGTTGGGCCTGGTTTTCGTGCCGCCAACCTCTCAAAATCAAGTTGGGCCTGGTTTTCGTGCCGCCAACCTTTCAAAATCTCGTTGGGCCTGGTTTTCGTGCCGCCAACCTTTCAAAATCAAGTTGGGCCTGGTTTTCGTGCCGCCAACCTTTCAAAATCAAGTTGGGCCTGGTTTTTATGCCGCTAACTTCTCAAAAATCACGTTGGGTCTGGTTTTCGTGCCGCCAACCTTTCAAAATCTCGTTGGGCCTGGTTTTCGTGCCGCCAACCTTTCAAAATCAAGTCGGGCCTGGTTTTCGTGCCGCCAACCTTTCAAAATCAAGTTGGGCCTGGTTTTCGTGCCGCCAACCTTTCAAAATCTCGTTGGGCCTGGTTTTCGTGCCGCCAACCTTTCAAAATCTCGTTGGGCCTGGTTTTCGTGCCGCCAACCTTTCAAAATCTCGTTGGGCCTGGTTTTCGTGCCGCCAACCTCTCAAAATCAAGTTGGGCCTGGTTTTCGTGCCGCCAACCTTTCAAAATCTCGTTGGGCCTGGTTTTCGTGCCGCCAACCTCTCAAAATCAAGTTGGGCCTGGTTTTCGTGCCGCCAACCTTTCAAAATCTCGTTGGGCCTGGTTTTCGTGCCGCCAACCTTTCAAGCCGCCAACCTTTCAAAATCTCGTTGGGCCTGGTTTTCGTGCCGCCAACCTTTCAAAATCTCGTTGGGCCTGGTTTTCGTGCCGCCAACCTTTCAAAATCAAGTTGGGCCTGGTTTTCGTGCCGCCAACCTTTCAAAATCTCGTTGGGCCTGGTTTTCGTGCCGCCAATCTTTCAAAATCAAGTTGGGCCTGGTTTTCGTGCCGCCAACCTCTCAAAATCAAGTTGGGCCTGGTTTTCGTGCCGCCAACCTCTCAAAATCAAGTTGGGCCTGGTTTTCGTGCCGCCAACCTTTCAAAATCTCGTTGGGCCTGGTTTTCGTGCCGCCAACCTTTCAAAATCTCGTTGGGCCTGGTTTTCGTGCCGCCAACCTTTCAAAATCAAGTTAATCAAGTTGGGCCTGGTTTTTATGCCGCTAACTTCTCAAAAATCACGTTGGGTCTGGTTTTCGTGCCGCCAACCTTTCAAAATCTCGTTGGGCCTGGTTTTCGTGCCGCCAACCTTTCAAAATCAAGTTGGGCCTGGTTTTCGTGCCGCCAACCTTTCAAAATCTCGTTGGGCCTGGTTTTCGTGCCGCCAACCTTTCAAAATCAAGTTGGGCCTGGTTTTCGTGCCGCCAACCTTTCAAAATCTCGTTGGGCCTGGTTTTCGTGCCGCCAACCTTTCAAAATCTCGTTGGGCCTGGTTTTTATGCCGCTAACTTCTCAAAAATCACGTTGGGTCTGGTTTTCGTGCCGCCAACCTTTCAAAATCAAGTTGGGCCTGGTTTTCGTGCCGCCAACCTTTCAAAATCAAGTTGGGCCTGGTTTTTATGCCGCCAACTTCTCAAAAATCCCGTTGGGCTTGGTTTTCGTGCCGCCAACTTCTCAAAAATCATGTTGGGTCTGGACTTTGTGCCGCCAGCATCCCATTGGGTCTGAAATTTGTGCCGCCAGTGCAACCAAGGCATGATCGGGTTTAATCCCACTGATCAGTTCATCATACCGGGGCAACAATTATTTCTGGAAAAGTTTTTTCCCAAAAATCATCAAATATCAATCAATCAAAATTAGGTTTAACTTCTTATTTCTTGAAGAAATCAATTTCAAATCTCAACTTTTAATTTTTTGTTGACAAGTCTCAGCGTC
Source organism: Coffea canephora (assembly GCA_036785865.1). Classification (NCBI taxonomy): domain Eukaryota; kingdom Viridiplantae; phylum Streptophyta; class Magnoliopsida; order Gentianales; family Rubiaceae; genus Coffea; species Coffea canephora. The sequence continues at coordinate 45,803,470 of CM071914.1, forward strand.
CGCCACACACCTTCTACCTCTTTTCTTGACAACCACATTTAATTCACTGCCTTCAACCACCGTTAGCATCGAGTCTATCTCACTAACGTGCGTGTTTTCATCCCACCAACACTCCATCTCACTTCAATTCATCTAATTTTAAGTTTCCTGTTCGGGTCTATCCAATTTTAATTTTTCTGTCTGGGTCCATCCCATTTAAATTTCTGTCTGGGTCTATCCCATTTAAATTTCTATTCAGGTCTATTCCGTGGGTCTATCCCATTTAAATTCCTGTCCGGGTCAGTCCCGTTTTCAATCCATGTTCGAGTCAGTCCCGTTTTAAATTCCTGTTCGGGTCAGCCCCGCTTTAAGTTCCTGTTTGGGCCAATCCCGTCTTTAAACTTCCAGTTAGGGTCTATCCTGTTTTAAATTTCGCGTCCGAGTCAGTCTCATTAAAAGGAGTCAGTCCTCATGTCAATAACAGCAGTCGTTCGAGTAGCTGAAGCCGAATGACCCAGGTAAGTATTTGGTGTCTACTTCTTTGTCTCAAGTTTTTTCAAAACTCAGACAAAGAGGGGCAAACTGTAGACACCAAATTTTGGTGTAATTTCATTTACTATTTATTTTTTTTAGTTTGTGCTCGTTTTATTCACTTTTTAGTTTTTAGTTTTTAGTTTTTTGTGTTATTATTATTATTATTTTTAAGTTTTTAGCATAGAATTTCTCGAAAAGAAAAGAAAAGCATTCAAAAAAATATGTTTTAATTGTTTTGATTTAAATGCAATGTTTTCTTGGAAAAATGGAAAAAAGAGAAAAAGGAAAAAAAAAAGGAAAATTTGTTCACAAAAATATGTTTATTTCTTTAAATTCAGCCTTTTTGCACTTTAGTTGTTTTTATTAAGGAGAAAAAAAGGAAAAATGAAGAAAATTTGAAAAATAGACATTTTTTGTTGTTTTTATTTATTTAGTTTGTTTTTTATTTATTTGTTTTCATTCTTATTATTATTACATGGTTTTGGCAATTTGTTATTATTATTATTATTTATATTTTATCATTTCTGTATTTATTAAGTTTAAAGTTAAAAAAAAAAAAAAAAAAAAAAAAAAACAACAACAACGCGCAGCATGAAGGCTGCGTTTTTGCCGCAGCTTGCAAGTGAACTTTGGGGAGCTCCTTGGCTGCAAATTGCAGAAGAAGGACTGAAGGTCTAGGGTTGTTTTGGCCCCCATATAAATAGAAAAACAAGAAGGAGCCGCAAGGGGGGGAGCTCGGTTAGGGAAAAGAAAAACAGCAAAGGAAAAAGAAAGAAAGGCTGCGGGCTTTAGGGAGAGAATCAACGGAGGGAGCTTCATCGTGGGGAGAAAAAGCAAAAATCTGGGGACCGAGAGAGAGGAGATAGCGGTTCAGAAAGAGAGAGCCAAGAGTGAAACAGAAACAAGGGTCGTCAACTGAGAGAGAAAGGATCGACGAAGGCTTTTAGAAGGAAAAGAACGCAGCTTTGCGAGTGTTGGAAGAGAGATAAAGTGGGAGATTGAGGGAGGAGACCGAGAGCTGGCAAAGGAAATCGGGGAAAATTTGAGAGAGATTTCGAATCTGAGAACGGGAGGAGGAGGATCACTCAACGAATCAGCCATTTCTGCAGCAAAAGTGCCGAGCGTGTCTTTTGGAACCCGTACGTGCTGCTGGGCAGATTTCAAGGCCGCTCAACCTGCTAGCATTCTTAGGTAACCATAATTTCCTCCTTTATTGCTTTGGCGAGTCCCTGTGATGAGAATACAATTCGATGGGGCATGAATCTTGAGACATTTTTGGCTGCGGGTTCGGTTTCATGAGCCTTATTGTGTTTGGTATCTTTTTGATGTCTCCGTAGCTGCTGTTTTGCTTGTGATTTTCGTAAGGTTGGTGATGGATGTTAGCAGTAAAGGGATAGGTTGCATAGCTTGCTAGTTAGAAACTAAGTTGCATAACTTATATGTTGGGTAATGAAAGGATGAAACCCCTAAGATTGCAGAGTTTTTTGCCGAGAAACTTGTCTGCCGAAAACTTGTCTGCTTGTGTTCTCTGCATTTTATTGTTCAAGATCATGCCTTTGGTGTTCGATTGATAATGATGTTTTGTTTGGCTGGGATTTTAACTATGTTTGGGGTGAAAAATTGTGTTTTGAATGAATACCACAATTGAAAAACAAGTTACGGCTGGAATAGTGTAGGAAGCCGCACATTATCCTCACACTTTGCTGTTTCCTTTTGCAACTCACGAAACTGATTTCAGCCATCTTTTGTTAGTTTAATCTAATGTTAAAGGGAAGGAAATGAGAGGTTTGGTGTTGAGTTTGTATGATTGGCGTTTGGAATATGTGAATCATGTCCAAACATTGCTGGAAAATGCACATCAACCTGCCGAACCTTATGTTTTACAATTTCAGTTTTGTTTACTCTTTCATTTCGGTTCCAAAGCTAGTATTCTATCTAGATGACAATTCAATCATATTTCTTCTGGGTTTGTTTGCATGAATACGTCTAAGTGCATGAATAAATTGCATGAGAATGGTTGTGGAAGGAAAGATCTTTCCTGAAGCTGTGAAGTTGTTATTGCAGAATTTCTCTTCCTGGCATTTGCATGATTTTTCTTTTATGCTTTGGTTTGATTGAATTTTGAAGCTGTTGACATGTTTTTTGGATGTTTGGTTGAAAGAATTTTAATCAAGTTTGTGTTGAAGTTCACACATGTTTGTGAAAAATGAAAGTAGTAATATGTCTTGGACTGCAGAAAGCTTTCGGAAAGAAAAATGAATGATTGTTGCTGAATGAGTTCTTACGTCTTTTGCATGAAAGTTGCATGAAACTATTTTCTAAAATTTCAATTTGGTCCCCTAAGTCTCCTTGGGTTACATTGTGCCCAATTATATTTCAATTTCTTGCAATTAAGTCCTAAATATTTGCATTTGAACCATTACTTGATCTTTCCTTGGCTCTTGGGACCTTTGAAGTTCTTAAATGTTTTGATTGAATTCGAATGGTTAACGTTTGCAATTTGGTCCTTGGTAGTTTTAATTTTTGCAACTTCATTGTTGCTTGATTCCAACTAGCCACCTTGCTTTGTTTTAATTGCACTTCATATATGAATTTAAGGGCTTTGTGACCAAGCGGCTTTGTGTTGCACATTTTCTTTAATTTTCCAAATAAATTGGTGCCTTGACCATTTCTTTTATTTTGGAGGATAAATAAGCCATTTCTCCTTCATTTGCTTAGCATTGCAAGGGAGGTACACTCTATCCCTCATTTGCACTTTATTTGACCCTACGTGTTCCTACGTGTTATGTGAATATGCATGTCTACTTGCTTTCCTAGTTTTTCTTTAATTCCTTTTACTCATGTCATTTACTTTCGTTTTTTTATTTTTATTCTTTTAAATGGGGTATGTGTACACCTCTTGGCTTGTAATAGATAGGGCTGTGGCGAGCAATTTGGTCCATTTTCCCTTTCCCCTTTTGTTTTAGTTAGTGAATATAGTAAGTTCATTAGCTTGGTTGCATGCCTATGTGTTACTTGTTACTTGCTTTATTAGGGCCTTGCATCTAGTCGAGCCTGCTAAATGTTACGTGCTACGTGTTTATGAGTATTTGGTATATCTAATTGCTTTCCATAGTGTGGATGAATGGAATGGATGAATGTACGTCACCACACTAGTCCAACGCTAGTTGTGGCTTCTTTTATCGTTTCCACTAGTCCAACGCTAGTCGGAATTCATAGAATGGGCTAGTCCAACGCTAGACCCTTAGGGATTTCCCCTCGTTAGTACATGTTTGCATGTTCATCACATGTCATGCATTTTTTTTAGTTTTATCATTTTGCATGCCCCTCGAACCCCTTTTCCCTTCATTTTAGGATTTTTGCATTTCATGCTAGTTATAGGGTTCATTTGCCTGAAGAGTCCCCTTAAATATGGGATATAGACGAGTGTGGCTTTTTATAAGCCTTAGCACGCTTGTATTCCCTCTATAAAAGGGTAAATTGAGTCACGATTTAGGTCTCCCCATCCCAATATGTATGCATTCCCTAGGTTCATGCATTCTAAATCCACTCTATCATTACACTTTCACTGTTCCTCCCATTTGCACACGTACACCTCTTATCCCTTCACTTGCACACGAACACTTGTAAATACATTTGCACACCTCCACTTACATCCTATTATTTTTATTATTTTCCTCACTTCACGCCTTCACATTGCATACATGCATTCCCTTCATTTGCATCCCACTTGCATTATTCGTGACTTCTTCAAAGGATCGTTATTGGGCTTCACAATTAATGTGATTGGCACCACTCAACCTTTGAAGGGAAATTTCCCCCAATACCCCTAGGTCTAGGGTTTGCATTCACGTAGTGCATCCAAATGTAATAAATTTTTTGGTTGAAATAAGAAAATCTTTGATTAAATCAACGCAACTAGCCTTGGCTAGGTCGAAGGGGTGCCTTGGATTTTTATCCTTGCCTTCCCCTTCGTCAAATGTGACTCCCGAATCTTTTTCTTTGTTTGCGTGGACTAGGAGTCGTTCAAAAGGGTTTCTTATTTTTTCCTTAAAAATTCACTTTTTGGGTGACTTGGTACACCCTAACTCTATACCAAGTGGCGACTCCATTTTTCATATAAAAAACCCTTTTTGAACTATTTTTCTTGGGTCAAATCGTCGCATTTTCAAAAGTCCCATTTAGACCCATTTTTCTTTTAAATCACAATTCATTTTCCAATCACAAAATACATTTTTTTTATTCATTTTATTTATTTATTCAAAAAATGGGGCGCGACAAAACGTTTAAGAACATCAAAAGAATAAAGAGTTTTTGAAAAACTCTATTTCTTTGAAATTGGAAAATTTTCCAGTTTTATGACGAATCTTTGAAAAATCATAACTCGCTCGGTATAAGTCGAGAATTGGAAAACTTTATACCGTTAGAAACCTATTAGAGAGTACTATAAGTTTCTAGAAGACACTTTTCCATGAATCAAAGTGAAAAGTGGTCAAAATGAGCTTGAAGATGCAGGGTCGGTTTTCATGGCAGAATGAAGTTGGTTTTTGGTCAACTTTGAAAATTCGGCACGATTCGTACGTTGCAAACCGGCCTCTGAAATTTTCAGCTCAATTAGTGTTGCAAGTGAAGTGTATGACAAAACAAGCGGATCAAGAATCGGAGTTTCGAGCACCGAGATACGGTAGCCCGAAGTTGAGCAAATTCAAGACTGGATGAGAATTTTCCAGATTTGAACCTCTAACTTTAGTAATTCAATTGGGTATCGAAACGAACTTGAATCGGCACCAAAATTGGCAGTATTTCAATAATATATGGAAAGTATCTCTCTATCGAATTTCGGGGAAAAATACCTTCGGCAAGGTAGTTAAAGAGCCAACCGAAGTTCAAGAAAATTCCTAAGGCATTCTGCCTTTGACTTGCATTTCCCAATTTTCCAAACGTTTAACCAAGAAAGTTATCCAACCATGGTTCATTTGTGAAATAAGGGTCTAAGATACACCCATAATACCTTTGGTAAGTGTTTAATATCAAAAACATCAACTAACAAGTTCATTCCAAGATTTGGTTCCAAACCAGTCCCAACATTAGGGTTTTCCAAAACAGAGCAGTTCACTTGATTCAGTCACAACTCAGTCATTATAGCTCGAAATCGAGCATGGCTTACGCCGTTGGAAAATACATTCATAGAGTTAAAATATCACAGAAGAAATCATTCCCAAATTCGGCACCCATCTGGTTCAAATTCGGGCATCAAGTTGCTGCCTGCACACTTCATTCCAGACGAACAGAGCAACAGGACAGCGAACTTAAAACATTTGGTTCGGCTTGGTCACAAGGAATCAGAACGTGCATCATATACCAAATTAAAGCTAGGAATGTCTAGTTTCAAACGCCACCAACGGCACATGATTTCGACATCCGAGGACAGAGTTATAGCCAAAATACTACTGCTGGTCAGAGACATACGCGAGTCAGTTTCCAGGTTTGCTGGTTTCGAAAAAAAATTCATTTGCTCCATCAAACCTCAATATTTTTCAATGAAATTTTTCACACATCTAATACATCCTACAAACATCCAATTCAAGCAATTAAACCATTAAAAATGGGCCTGGAAATGGCCGAACATGGCAGGGGCATTTTCGGAAATTCTAGCCTCTTACACCAATGAAGTTCCTACCAATTACCCACCACTAATGCATCATTAATATCACTAAACCAACAATATAATCACCAACCAACATCACATCAGCAACAACAACCCAAGTATGGGAATTCCAAGAGCCCACAATCACATTTTTCACCATAAACAAGCTAACTAAGTGCATGTATGAGCTTAATCTTGCTATATAACCTCCAAAAGACAAGAATTCATGGGTTGATCATTACCTCTTCCTTGGGTGTGCAAGACCAGAAAATTTCGGCCCTCTTGAAGCTCCAAGAAACCGTGAAGATGCACCCTTTTGTTAGCTAAATGTAGTCTCCAAGTGGTTTGCTAAGAGATCTCCAAGTTTGGTGTGATTTGGAGGTGATTTTGGTGCATGGATTGAAGATGAAAAATGAAGACAATGGAGAGCTCTTCTCCTTCTTGTTGTTCGGCCAAGTGAGGTGAAGAGAGAGAGAGTGCTGATGCAATTGGCTTCCAAAGGAAGATTCTTTGTGTGGTGCAAAATGCACCTCAAAGTCAACTCGAAATAGTGTAATTTAGGGTGCGTTTGGACTCGATTTTTCTCGCGCGTTTGGTTCACTAGTGCACGGAACCTCCAAGGCATATATATTCATGTAAATATTATTCACTCTTAATTGTCCCGAAATAAGGGTCTAAAGTTCTTCAATTGAAGTCGCGCGTGTGAAAACGCGTACCGTCAAATTTTACCGCTATACGCAGAACTTTCGAAAAATTCCTATAACGATTGCACTACTAACTATCACTTGAGTATTTATTCATAAGATTACCTATTTTAGGACCATAGTACAAGTCTCCAATATTCCAAGCTTATTGTGCTACTACGCGGATAAAATCTCCAAGTACTATTCACTATTTTTACGAAACGCGCTCTAGGAAATTAATTTTCGAAACGAATCATTTTAAAAATATAACGAAGTTATATTACCATGTATTTAGGTCTAATAAGACTAGAAAATATTCCTTGGAAATAAAATCCAATTAAATAATTTATTAAGCCATAAATTAGGCATAAAATAATAGTTTTTGCGAGTCCTCACACGAACAACCCTTGGTTGTGGATCAAACTCGCCATCCTCACTATTAGACGCATCCGACTCAACTTGCCTCGACCTATCTCAGCAATATCGGATTTTAGGCCATTGAGAAATCGTGCCATAGTGGTTTCAGCATTCTCATTCACATCGGCTCTCATTATGAGCATCTCCATGTCTTTGAAGTAGTCCTCCACACTCTTGTCGCCCTGAGTGAGATTTTGTAGCCGTTGGTGTAACTCCCTATGATAGTAGCTTGGGACAAATTGTCTCCTCATGATTCCTTTAAGTTCTCCCCAAGTTTCTATTGCTCGCTCACCATTTTTCCTCCTACTTGTTCGAAGTTGATCCCACCATGCGGATGCATAATCTATGAATTCAACGGCGGCAAGCTTCACCTTTTGCTGCTCTGAGTAGTTATTGCACTCGAAAACAAGCTCAATTTTGCGCTCTAATTCGATGTATGTCTCAGGATCGGACTTACCCTGGAATGATGGGATGTTGAGCTTAACTCCCTTGATGGATTCATTCCCGTCGTTTCTCTATCCTCGAGCAACACTTGGTTGTAGATCAAACTCGCCATCCTCGCTATTAGACGCATCCGACTCAACTTCCCTCGACCTTCCTCTGCTCAACTTCCCTCAACTTGCCGTTTCTCCATCCTCGAGCAACCCTTGGTTGTAGATCAAACTCGCCATCCTTACTATTAGACGCATCCGACTCAACTTGCCTCGACCTATCTCAGCAATATCGAATTTTAGGCCATTGAGGAATCGTGCCGTAGTGGTTTCAGCATCCTCATTCACATCGGCTCTCATCATGACCATCTCCATGTCTTTTGTGAGAACCCGTAATTTTTCCATTTTCTAGGTTTTATTATATTTCCAGGTTTTCTTATTTTCAATGGATTGTTTTCTGCACTTTTTGTATACGGAAAATTTTCTAGACAAATTTTATGAGTAAAAATAATTTTTAAAATGATTTTTCTAGTATCGGTTAGTTTATGAGAAATTAAGAGTGTATATCGGACGTGGGACCCACTAGTGCGAAAAGTTCGGAAAAATTCGGCCAGTTCGGTTAAGTTTTGGATACTGGGTTTAATTTACCGGGTGTTATTAGATATTTAGAGGTGCCAAGTGCATCGGTGTGAGAAAGACAAAAAGGTTAGGCATGACATTAATGAGAGGGACAAGTGTCTTGACATGTGTCACTTGGAGATTAAATCCTACAATTGACTTACTATTCAACCTTTTACCAATTACTAAATAAAACCAAAAATTGACCAAATATCTTCCATTTTTCTTCAAGCTTGGCTGAATTTCTCTCTAGGAAAGGAAGAAAGAAAACCTCTTCAACTTCTTGATTCTCTCTTGCTCAAATCCAAGAATTCAACCATCTAAACTTGTTTTTGTTCCATAGAAACACTTAAGGGAGTGATAGTGAGTTGTTTGGTGGAGTTTCTTGGAAAGTTAAGGTGACCAATAGCTCTCTCTCTCTTGTTCTTAAGGTAAGTTGTGAAGAATCACCCTCCTTCTTTAATTGATGCTTAAATCATGATTAGTGGTGGTATAAGGTGCAACTTTATGGATTATTTCTTGGTTTTGGTTGAATTGGTGAAATTTTATAATTTTTGGGGATTTTTCTGTTTTCATATGAGTATGATTATGTGGTCATGTATGATGATTGGAAATGATGTTTAAGGACTCTATGAGGTGGAAAAAGTGGACAATTGCAATCAATTTCTGTTTTGGACCAAAAATTGAAAAATTAGGGTTCTTGATTCTTCATTCTGCCCGAATTTATATCTCATAGTTAGAGGTCGAATTGGCCTTAGCTCAAAACATGAAAGTTGAGGAGAATGATATTTTATGGGTGCCTACAAAATTTCAGATCAATCGGAGTAGTGTAGAATGAGATAAGTCGAAATTACTATTGCTATTCTGGTTTTACCAGAAATTGGGATTTGTGACTGTTATTGGTTGTTTTGGTCTGGATTGCTTCCGAATTAGTTGTTGAGGCCTTCTGAAGAAATTTAGCCCTGTTTCTTAGCTTTCATCTGGTTTTGGAATTTCTGGATTTGGACTTGTAGAGCCTGAGTTATGATATTTCCGCTAGAATGTGTTTTGGAGAATCTGTTTTACATTTTTGATGTAGTATTTTGCATTTTTGACCTGTTTGCACTCAAAACTGGGCTGAGTGACCTTCTGTGATGTTGTAGCCCTATCTTTTAGCTTCGAAATGGTGGGTATTACACCTTCATCCGATAATCATAGGGCATTTGGTGCCATTACCGCAAAAAGAGGTCAAAAACTGTTTTTCAAGGCCAAAGCTAATTTCATTTCCGAATTTTCTGGTTTTCTCTACTGTTTGTATATGTTCATGGAACCCTATTGGGGTCATATTTAGCATTGATTTATGATCAGTTATCGAGTCTCATTGTACTTGTTTGTATGTTTTAAGGCTTACTTTTATTCCGGTCATTTCCTAGTTAACTTTTACTTTGAGCCTAGTGAATGACTTTTGGGAAATGAGATGACTTTTGTGTGAGATGTTGGGACTGATTTGAGGAAATAATGAAGCCTTAATGGCTGGAAAAGTAAGGAATCCAGGGGAAGTGCTGCCCAATTTTCTAGGCCGTTTGGTTCTTTAAGTTGGATTTGCCTCTTGATAGAAATAAAAGGCTTTTGGGTTGTTTGGCGCCTAGGTCTTCATGTTATCTTTTTGTTCCAAGAAAATCATGTTTTCCACCCTCGCACTAGTATTTATTTGGCAAGGCGTACGACGTGTAGTCGAGCCTCACTTGCGCATTCCGTTTACTTGATTTTGGATGTGAAACCTTCAATTGGTTTATTTTGATTATTTTAGGGTTTTTGGCGATTAAGGCCAATCTGAAGTGAAAACTTTTGAAGTTGAACCGGTGAGTGTACCACTCCCCTCCATTGCTGTTTAACTTGATTTCTGCTCTGCAATCTGTTTAATTTGTTTGAGACGAGGGTGTACTTTATCACACTCGTTCTCTTGTCTGTTTATATGCCAATTTTGAGTGCCTATCTGAATCTGCCGTCTGAATCTGCTATCTGAATATGCTATTCTGTATCTGTATCTGAATCTGTTATCTGTGTCTGCATCTATTCGGATTTCTATGACCTATGAGCTCAATCCTGTGGCTAAGTTATTCGAGTCGGGCCGGCAAGGGCCTGGACGATTAGATAACGAACCACGGTAGTCTGTTCGGGGATTTTTGGGTATTGAGACCCTTGATTCCGGTATACTCGAGTATTACCATTTCTGTTCGGTTACGGTGAGCGGGTCCGGTAAAGGGGGTGTTTGGTGGACGGAATTCGGTGTGAAGAGGGGTCTACGGACGTTTTGGTTCTATATACGTTGACGGAGAGTCAACCGGTTTGGATCAAGTACTGCGCTGGAAATTTGGCTCCTGAGAACCACCCGTATCCTTCTGATTTGAATCATTGGTTCCTTTGCTTTACATCTGACATGTGTATCTGATTTGTAAAATGTGAAATGCCATGATTTTTCTGCTATATGTTTGGTACCTCATTGAGCGCAAGCTCACCCCTTTCTGTCCCTTTTGTTTTCCTTACAGGAAAATAAACACTTTTGGTCTGGATTTGACAAATGGCTGCCAAATTGAGCTAGTGGAACATATCTTTTGTATAGCTCATGTATTAAAACTCTAAGTGTACTTTTGGGGCGTTTTCTCTTTTGATTTGGCAAATCGTGTATATGTATCAACTTTTGAAAACTTTTGTATGTCATTTTGGATTGTAATCACTAAAGTTCAGATGTGAATGTTTGCGTGCTCTTTCGATTGGGTTCTGACGGGTCGGTTACTATTCATGGCCGACTCCGGATTTCATTTTTTTATTTTGGGTTATTTTACCATTTTAACTTGTTTCCACTCGTTTGTAAGTTCCGGATCACAATAGATAGCTCTAGTCTGCATCGTTAGTCCTGGCGAGAGCTGGGCAGGCGGTCCGCCGAACCCTTTGGTTCGCCTTAGGGTGAGGTGGGGCTGTCACAGGTGGTATCAGAGCCATATGCCGACGGTTGGGACTCTACGTCCTTTTACTGGAAAAGCCCCGAGCCTCTCGTTCGTGAAGAGTCACGAAGCGAAACTCTCCGTAGGGGATGCCCGCGTGCGGGTGGCAAGCTGATAGGTACCTTGTGATGTGACCCTGAGAACTGTCACAGGTGGTATCAGAGCCTGCTTCGCGTGGTCTCTGCGCGGAGTGAGCCTGGACTAAGTGGTGAATAGGTATGAAGGAATAAGTGCTCGTTTGAGCCTAAGCTCTGAATTATGAACGTTATAGGCCTTAAAACTTTTCCGTGGTAATTGAGGACCATAGATAGGTACGTCTGGTAGGAATTTCGATTGTAGATGGTTTACTCTTGGGACTGGCCAGCTCGAGAGGTGAATTGTCTTATTTCGGATTCTTGTGCCTGAGTACTCCAGAGTTGAGGCGGTGTTAAGTATGTGAGATTTGCATTTTGGGAACATGAATGGGCTTTGTTCGGCTGGAATGAGTCCAAGAGGTTATTGGATATCTAGTTTGCATAATAAGTGACGTGAGGGATCGGACGGGGTTATTTTAATTAGGTCTGGGACTAGGTCTGGTTACTTTAAATTTTGAAGGTAAAATTTCGAGGGCGAAATTTCTTTAAGGGGGAGAGAGTGTGAGAACCCGTAATTTTTCCATTTTCTAGGTTTTATTATATTTCCAGGTTTTCTTATTTTCAATGGATTGTTTTCTGCACTTTTTGTATACGGAAAATTTTCTAGACAAATTTTATGAGTAAAAATAATTTTTAAAATGATTTTTCTAGTATCGGTTAGTTTATGAGAAATTAAGAGTGTATATCGGACGTGGGACCCACTAGTGCGAAAAGTTCGGAAAAATTCGGCCAGTTCGGTTTAGTTTTGGATACTGGGTTTAATTTACCGGGTGTTATTAGATATTTAGAGGTGCCAAGTGCATCGGTGTGAGAAAGACAAAAAGGTTAGGCATGACATTAATGAGAGGGACAAGTGTCTTGACATGTGTCACTTGGAGATTAAATCCTACAATTGACTTACTATTCAACCTTTTACCAATTACTAAATAAAACCAAAAATTGACCAAATATCTTCCATTTTTCTTCAAGCTTGGCTGAATTTCTCTCTAGGAAAGGAAGAAAGAAAACCTCTTCAACTTCTTGATTCTCTCTTGCTCAAATCCAAGAATTCAACCATCTAAACTTGTTTTTGTTCCATAGAAACACTTAAGGGAGTGATAGTGAGTTGTTTGGTGGAGTTTCTTGGAAAGTTAAGGTGACCAATAGCTCTCTCTCTCTTGTTCTTAAGGTAAGTTGTGAAGAATCACCCTCCTTCTTTAATTGATGCTTAAATCATGATTAGTGGTGGTATAAGGTGCAACTTTATGGATTATTTCTTGGTTTTGGTTGAATTGGTGAAATTTTATAATTTTTGGGGATTTTTCTGTTTTCAGATGAGGATGATTATGTGGTCATGTATGATGATTGGAAATGATGTTTAAGGACTCTATGAGGTGGAAAAAGTGGACAATTGCAATCAATTTCTGTTTTGGACCAAAAATTGAAAAATTAGGGTTCTTGATTCTTCATTCTGCCCGAATTTATATCTCATAGTTAGAGGTCGAATTGGCCTTAGCTCAAAACATGAAAGTTGAGGAGAATGATATTTTATGGGTGCCTACAAAATTTCAGATCAATCGGAGTAGTGTAGAATGAGATAAGTCGAAATTACTATTGCTATTCTGGTTTTACCAGAAATTGGGATTTGTGACTGTTATTGGTTGTTTTGGTCTGGATTGCTTCCGAATTAGTTGTTGAGGCCTTCTGAAGAAATTTAGCCCTGTTTCTTAGCTTTCATCTGGTTTTGGAATTTCTGGATTTGGACTTGTAGAGCCTGAGTTATGATATTTCCGCTAGAATGTGTTTTGGAGAATCTGTTTTACATTTTTGATGTAGTATTTTGCATTTTTGACCTGTTTGCACTCAAAACTGGGCTGAGTGACCTTCTGTGATGTTGTAGCCCTATCTTTTAGCTTCGAAATGGTGGGTATTACACCTTCATCCGATAATCATAGGGCATTTGGTGCCATTACCGCAAAAAGAGGTCAAAAACTGTTTTTCAAGGCCAAAGCTAATTTCATTTCCGAATTTTCTGGTTTTCTCTACTGTTTGTATATGTTCATGGAACCCTATTGGGGTCATATTTAGCATTGATTTATGATCAGTTATCGAGTCTCATTGTACTTGTTTGTATGTTTTAAGGCTTACTTTTATTCCGGTCATTTCCTAGTTAACTTTTACTTTGAGCCTAGTGAATGACTTTTGGGAAATGAGATGACTTTTGTGTGAGATGTTGGGACTGATTTGAGGAAATAATGAAGCCTTAATGGCTGGAAAAGTAAGGAATCCAGGGGAAGTGCTGCCCAATTTTCTAGGCCGTTTGGTTCTTTAAGTTGGATTTGCCTCTTGATAGAAATAAAAGGCTTTTGGGTTGTTTGGCGCCTAGGTCTTCATGTTATCTTTTTGTTCCAAGAAAATCATGTTTTCCACCCTCGCACTAGTATTTATTTGGCAAGGCGTACGACGTGTAGTCGAGCCTCACTTGCGCATTCCGTTTACTTGATTTTGGATGTGAAACCTTCAATTGGTTTATTTTGATTATTTTAGGGTTTTTGGCGATTAAGGCCAATCTGAGGTGAAAACTTTTGAAGTTGAACCGGTGAGTGTACCACTCCCCTCCATTGCTGTTTAACTTGATTTCTGCTCTGCAATCTGTTTAATTTGTTTGAGACGAGGGTGTACTTTATCACACTCGTTCTCTTGTCTGTTTATATGCCAATTTTGAGTGCCTATCTGAATCTGCCGTCTGAATCTGCTATCTGAATATGCTATTCTGTATCTGTATCTGAATCTGTTATCTGTGTCTGCATCTATTCGGATTTCTATGACCTATGAGCTCAATCCTGTGGCTAAGTTATTCGAGTCGGGCCGGCAAGGGCCTGGACGATTAGATAACGAACCACGGTAGTCTGTTCGGGGATTTTTGGGTATTGAGACCCTTGATTCCGGTATACTCGAGTATTACCATTTCTGTTCGGTTACGGTGAGCGGGTCCGGTAAAGGGGGTGTTTGGTGGACGGAATTCGGTGTGAAGAGGGGTCTACGGACGTTTTGGTTCTATATACGTTGACGGAGAGTCAACCGGTTTGGATCAAGTACTGCGCTGGAAATTTGGCTCCTGAGAACCACCCGTATCCTTCTGATTTGAATCATTGGTTCCTTTGCTTTACATCTGACATGTGTATCTGATTTGTAAAATGTGAAATGCCATGATTTTTCTGCTATATGTTTGGTACCTCATTGAGCGCAAGCTCACCCCTTTCTGTCCCTTTTGTTTTCCTTACAGGAAAATAAACACTTTTGGTCTGGATTTGACAAATGGCTGCCAAATTGAGCTAGTGGAACATATCTTTTGTATAGCTCATGTATTAAAACTCTAAGTGTACTTTTGGGGCGTTTTCTCTTTTGATTTGGCAAATCGTGTATATGTATCAACTTTTGAAAACTTTTGTATGTCATTTTGGATTGTAATCACTAAAGTTCAGATGTGAATGTTTGCGTGCTCTTTCGATTGGGTTCTGACGGGTCGGTTACTATTCATGGCCGACTCCGGATTTCATTTTTTTATTTTGGGTTATTTTACCATTTTAACTTGTTTCCACTCGTTTGTAAGTTCCGGATCACAATAGATAGCTCTAGTCTGCATCGTTAGTCCTGGCGAGAGCTGGGCAGGCGGTCCGCCGAACCCTTTGGTTCGCCTTAGGGTGAGGTGGGGCTGTCACATCTTTGAAGTAGTCCTTCACACTCTTGTCGCCCTGAGTGAGAGTTTGTAGCTGTTGGTGTAACTACCTATGATAGTAGCTTGGGACAAATTGTCTTCTCATGATTCCTTTAAGTTCTCCCCAAGTTTCTACTGCTCGCTCACCATTTTTCCTCCTACTTGTTCGAAATTGATCCCACCATGCGGATGCATAATCTGTGAATTCAACGGTGGCAAGCTTCACCTTTTGCTGCTCTGAATAGTTATTGCACTCGAAGACAAGCTCAATTTTGTGCTCCCATTCGAGGTATGTCTCAGGATCGGACTTACCCTAGAATGATGGGATGTTGAGCTTAACTCCCTTGATGGATTCATTCCCGCCGTTTCTCTTTCCTCGAGCAACACTTGGTTGTAGATCAAACTCGCCATCCTCGCTATTAGACGCATCCGACTCAACTTGCCTCGACCTTCCTCTGCTCAACTTGCCTCAACTTGCCGTTTCTCCTTCCTCGAGCAACCCTTGGTTGTAGATCAATCTCGCCATCCTCACTGTTAGACGCATCCGACTCAACTTCCCTCGACCTATCTCAGCAATATCGGATTTTAGGCCATTGAGGAATCGTACCATAGTGGCTTCAGCATCCTCATTCACATCGGCTCTCATCATGAGCATCTCCGTGTCTTTGAAGTAGTTCTCCACACTCTTGTCGCTCTGAGTGAGAGTTTGTAGCTGTTGGTGTAACTTCCTATGTTAGTAGCTTGGGACAAATTGTCTCCTCATGATTCCTTTAAGTTCTCCCCAAGTTTCTACTGCACGCTCACCATTTTTTCTCCTACTTGTTCGAAGTTGATCCCACCATGCGGATGCATAATCTGCGAATTCAACGGCGGAATGCTTCACTTTTTGCTGCTCTGAATAGTTATTGCACTCGAAGACAAGCTCAATTTTGCGCTCCCATTCGAGGTATGTCTCAGGATCGGACTCACCCTGAATAATGGGATGTTGAGCTTAACTCTCTTGATGGATTCATTCCCGCCATTTCTCTTTCGTCGAGCAACCCTTGGCTGTAGATCAAACTCGCCATCCTCACTATTAGACGCATCCGACTTAACTTGCCTCGACCAATCTCAGAAATATCGGATTTTAGGCCAATGAGGAATCGTGCCCTAGTGGCTTCAGCATCCTCATTCATATCGGCTCTCATCATGGGCATCCCCATGTCTTTGAAGTAGTCCTCCACACTCTTGTCGCCCTGAGTGAGAGTTTGTAGCCATTGGTGTAACTCCCGATGATAGTAGCTTGGGACAAATTGTCTCCTCATGATTCCTTTAAGTTCTCCCCAAGTTTCTACTGCTCGCTCACCATTTTTCCTCCTACTTGTTCGAAGTTGATCCCACCATGCGGATGCATAACTTGTGAATTCAACGGCGGCATGCTTCACCTTTTGCTGCACCGAATAGTTATTGCACTCAAAGACAAGCTCAATTTTGCGCTCCCATTCGAGGTATGTCTCAGGATCGGACTTACCCTAGAATGATGGGATGTTGAGCTTAACTCCCTTGATGGATTCATTCCCGCCGTTTCTCTTTCCTCGAGCAACCCTTGGCTGTAGATTAAACTCGCCATCCTCACTATTAGACGTGTCCGACTCAACTTGCCTCGACCTATCTCAGCAACATCGGATTTTAGGCCATTGAGGAATCGTGCCATAGTGGCTTCGGTATCCTCATTCACATCGGCTCTCATCATGAGCATCTCAATGTCTTTGAAGCAGTCCTCCACACTCTTGTCGCCCTGAGTGAGAGTTTGAAGCCGTTGGTGTACCTACCGATGATATTAGTTTGGGACAAATTGTCTCCTCATGATTCCTTTAAGTTCTCTCCAAGTTTCTACTACTCACTTACCATTTTTCCTCCTACTTGTTCGAAGTTTATCCCACCATGCGGATGCATAATCTGTGCATTCAACGGCGGCAAGCTTCACCTTTTGCTGCTCTGAATAGTTATTGCACTCGAAGACAATCCTAATTTTGGGCTCCCATTCGAGGTATGTCTCAGGATCGGACGTACCCTGGAATGATAGGATGTTGAGTTTAACTCCCTTGATGGATTCATTCCTGCCGTTTCTCTTTCCTCGAGAAACCCTTGGTTGTAGATCAAACTCGCCATCCTCACTATTAGATGCATCCGACTCAACTTGCCTCGACCTTCCTCTGCTCAACTTGCCTCAACTTGCCGTTTCTCCATCCTCGAACAACCCTTGGTTGTGGATCAAACTCGCCATCCTCACTATTAGACGCATCCGACTCAACTTGCCTCGACCTATCTCAGCAATATCGGATTTTAGGCCATTGAGAAATCGTGCCATAGTGGTTTCAGCATTCTCATTCACATCGGCTCTCATTATTAGCATCTCCATGTCTTTGAAATAGTCCTCCACACTCTTGTCGCCCTGAGTGAGATTTTGTAGCCGTTGGTGTAACTCCCTATGATAGTAGCTTGGGACAAATTGCCTCCTCATGATTCCTTTAAGTTCTCCCCAAGTTTCTATTGCTCGCTCACCATTTTTCCTCCTACTTGTTCGAAGTTGATCCCACCATGCGGATGCATAATCTATGAATTCAACGGCGGCAAGCTTCACCTTTTGCTGCTCTGAGTAGTTATTGCACTCGAAAACAAGCTCAATTTTGCGCTCCAATTCGATGTATGTCTCAGGATCGGACTTACCCTGGAATGATGGGATGTTGAGCTTAACTCCCTTGATGGATTCATTCCCGTCGTTTCTCTATACTCGAGCAACACTTGGTTGTAGATCAAACTCGCCATCCTCGCTATTAGACGCATCCGACTCAACTTGCCTCGACCTTCCTCTGCTCAACTTCCCTCAACTTGCCGTTTCTCCATCCTCGAGCAACCCTTGGTTGTAGATCAAACTCGCCATCCTTACTATTAGACGCATCCGACTCAACTTGCCTCGACCTATCTCAGCAATATCGGATTTTAGGCCATTGAGGAATCGTGCCATAGTGGCTTCAGCATCCTCATTCACATCGGCTCTCATCATGACCATCTCCATGTCTTTGAAGTAGTCCTTCACACTCTTGTCGTCCTGAGTGAGAGTTTGTAGCTGTTGGTGTAACTACCTATGATAGTAGCTTGGGACAAATTGTCTTCTCATGATTCCTTTAAGTTCTCCCCAAGTTTCTACTGCTCGCTCACCATTTTTCCTCCTACTTGTTCGAAATTGATCCCACCATGCGGATGCATAATCTGTGAATTCAACGGTGGCAAGCTTCACCTTTTGCTGCTCTGAATAGTTATTGCACTCGAAGACGATCCTAATTTTGGGCTCCCATTCGAGGTATGTCTCAGGATTGGACGTACCCTGGAATGATGGGATGTTGAGCTTAACTCCCTTGATGGATTCATTCCCGCCGTTTCTCTTTCCTCGAGAAACCCTTGGTTGTAGATCAAACTCGCCATCCTCACTATTAGATGCATCCGACTCAACTTGCCTCGACCTTCCTCTGCTCAACTTGCCTCAACTTGCCATTTCTCCATCCTCGAACAACCCTTGGTTGTGGATCAAACTCGCCATCCTCACTATTAGATGCATCCGACTCAACTTGCCTCGACCTTCCTCTGCTCAACTTGCCTCAACTTGCCGTTTCTCCATCCTCGAGCAACCCTTGGTTGTGGATCAAACTCGCCATCCTCACTATTAGACGCATCCGACTCAACTTGCCTCGACCTATCTCAACAATATCGGATTTTAGGCCATTGAGAAATCGTGCCATAGTGGTTTCAGCATTCTCATTCACATCGGCTCTCACTATGAGCATCTCCATGTCTTTGAAGTAGTCCTCCACACTCTTGTCGCCCTGAGTGAGATTTTGTAGCCGTTGGTGTAACTCCCTATGATAGTAGCTTAGGACAAATTGTCTCCTCATGATTCCTTTAAGTTCTCCCCAAGTTTCTATTGCTCGCTCACCATTTTTCCTCCTACTTGTTCGAAGTTGATCCCACCATGCGGATGCATAATCTATGAATTCAACGGCGGCAAGCTTCACCTTTTGCCGCTCTGAGTAGTTATTGCACTCGAAAACAAGCTCAATTTTGCGCTCCAATTCGATGATGTCTCAGGATCGGACTTACCCTGGAATGATGGGATGTTGAGCTTAACTCCCTTGATGGATTCATTCCCGTCGTTTCTCTATCCTCGAGCAACACTTGGTTGTAGATCAAACTCGCCATCCTCGCTATTAGACGCATCCGACTCAACTTCCCTCGACCTTCCTCTGCTCAACTTCCCTCAACTTGCCGTTTCTCCATCCTCGAGCAACCCTTGGTTGTAGATCAAACTCGCCATCCTTACTATTAGACGCATCCGACTCAACTTGCCTCGACCTATCTCAGCAATATCGAATTTTAGGCCATTGAGGAATCGTGCCGTAGTGGTTTCAGCATCCTCATTCACATCGGCTCTCATCATGACCATCTCCATGTCTTTGAAGTAGTCCTACACACTCTTGTCGCCCTGAGTGAGAGTTTGTAGCTGTTGGTGTAACTACCTATGATAGTAGCTTGGGACAAATTGTCTTCTCATGATTCCTTTAAGTTCTCCCCAAGTTTCTACTGCTCGCTCACCATTTTTCCTCCTACTTGTTCGAAATTGATCCCACCATGCGGATGCATAATCTGTGAATTCAACGGTGGCAAGCTTCACCTTTTGCTGCTCTGAATAGTTATTGCACTCGAAGACAAGCTCAATTTTGTGCTCCCATTCGAGGTATGTCTCAGGATCGGACTTACCCTAGAATGATGGGATGTTGAGCTTAACTCCCTTGATGGATTCATTCCCGCCGTTTCTCTTTCCTCGAGCAACACTTGGTTGTAGATCAAACTCGCCATCCTCGCTATTAGACGCATCCGACTCAACTTGCCTCGACCTTCCTCTGCTCAACTTGCCTCAACTTGCCGTTTCTCCTTCCTCGAGCAACCCTTGGTTGTAGATCAATCTCGCCATCCTCACTGTTAGACGCATCCGACTCAACTTCCCTCGACCTATCTCAGCAATATCGGATTTTAGGCCATTGAGGAATCGTGCCATAGTGGCTTCAGCATCCTCATTCACATCGGCTCTCATCATGAGCATCTCCGTGTCTTTGAAGTAGTTCTCCACACTCTTGTCGCTCTGAGTGAGAGTTTGTAGCTGTTGGTGTAACTTCCTATGTTAGTAGCTTGGGACAAATTGTCTCCTCATGATTCCTTTAAGTTCTCCCCAAGTTTCTACTGCACGCTCACCATTTTTTCTCCTACTTGTTCGAAGTTGATCCCACCATGCGGATGCATAATCTGCGAATTCAACGGCGGAATGCTTCACTTTTTGCTGCTCTGAATAGTTATTGCACTCGAAGACAAGCTCAATTTTGCGCTCCCATTCGAGGTATGTCTCAGGATCGGACTCACCCTGGAATAATGGGATGTTGAGCTTAACTCTCTTGATGGATTCATTCCCGCCGTTTCTCTTTCGTCGAGCAACCCTTGGCTGTAGATCAAACTCGCCATCCTCACTATTAGACGCATCCGACTTAACTTGCCTCGACCAATCTCAGAAATATCGGATTTTAGGCCAATGAGGAATCGTGCCCTAGTGGCTTCAGCATCCTCATTCATATCGGCTCTCATCATGGGCATCCCCATGTCTTTGAAGTAGTCCTCCACACTCTTGTCGCCCTGAGTGAGAGTTTGTAGCCGTTGGTGTAACTCCCGATGATTGTAGCTTGGGACAAATTGTCTCCTCATGATTCCTTTAAGTTCTCCCCAAGTTTCTACTGCTCGCTCACCATTTTTCCTCCTACTTGTACGAAGTTGATCCCACCATGCGGATGCATAACTTGTGAATTCAACGGCGGCATGCTTCACCTTTTGCTGCACCGAATAGTTATTGCACTCAAAGACAATCTCAATTTTGAGCTCCCATTCGAGGTATGTCTCAGGATCGGACTTACCCTAGAATGATGGGATGTTGAGCTTAACTCCCTTGATGGATTCATTCCCGCCGTTTCTCTTTCCTCGAGCAACCCTTGGCTGTAGATTAAACAAGCCATCCTCACTATTAGACGTATCCGACTCAACTTGCCTCGACCTATCTCAGCAACATCGGATTTTAGGCCATTGAGGAATCGTGCCATAGTGGCTTCGGTATCCTCATTCACATCGGCTCTCATCATGAGCATCTCAATGTCTTTGAAGCAGTCCTCCACACTCTTGTCGCCCTTAGTGAGAGTTTGAAGCCGTTGGTGTACCTACCGATGATATTAGTTTGGGACAAATTGTCTCCTCATGATTCCTTTAAGTTCTCTCCAAGTTTCTACTACTCGCTTACCATTTTTCCTCCTACTTGTTCGAAGTTTATCCCACCATGCGGATGCATAATCTGTGCATTCAGCGTCGGCAAGCTTCACCTTTTGCTGCTCTGAATAGTTATTGCACTCGAAGACAATCCTAATTTTGGGCTCCCATTCGAGGTATGTCACAGGATCGGACGTACCCTGGAATGATGGGATGTTGAGTTTAACTCCCTTGATGGATTCATTCCCGCCGTTTCTCTTTCCTCGAGAAACCCTTGGTTGTAGATCAAACTCGCCATCCTCACTATTAGATGCATCCGACTCAACTTGCCTCGACCTTCCTCTGCTCAACTTGCCTCAACTTGCCATTTCTCCATCCTCGAACAACCCTTGGTTGTGGATCAAACTCGCCATCCTCACTATTAGACGCATCCGACTCAACTTGCCTCGACCTATCTCAGCAATATCGGATTTTAGGCCATTGAGAAATCGTGCCATAGTGGTTTCAGCATTCTCATTCACATCGGCTCTCATTATGAGCATCTCCATGTCTTTGAAGTAGTCCTCCACACTCTTGTCGCCCTGAGTGAGAGTTTGTAGCCGTTGGTGTAACTCCCTATGATAGTAGCTTGGGACAAATTGTCTCCTCATGATTCCTTTAAGTTCTCCCCAAGTTTCTATTGCTCGCTCACCATTTTTCCTCCTACTTGTTCGAAGTTGATCCCACCATGCGGATGCATAATCTATGAATTCAACGGCGGCAAGCTTCACCTTTTGCTGCTCTGAGTAGTTATTGCACTCGAAAACAAGCTCAATTTTGCGCTCCAATTCGATGTATGTCTCAGGATCGGACTTACCCTGGAATGATGGGATGTTGAGCTTAACTCCCTTGATGGATTCATTCCCGTCGTTTCTCTATCCTCGAGCAACACTTGGTTGTAGATCAAACTCGCCATCCTCGCTATTAGACGCATCCGACTCAACTTCCCTCGACCTTCCTCTGCTCAACTTCCCTCAACTTGCCGTTTCTCCATCCTCGAGCAACCCTTGGTTGTAGATCAAACTCGCCATCCTTACTATTAGACGCATCCGACTCAACTTGCCTCGACCTATCTCAGCAATATCGAATTTTAGGCCATTGAGGAATCGTGCCGTAGTGGTTTCAGCATCCTCATTCACATCGGCTCTCATCATGACCATCTCCATGTCTTTGAAGTAGTCCTTCACACTCTTGTCGCCCTGAGTGAGAGTTTGTAGCTGTTGGTGTAACTACCTATGATAGTAGCTTGGGACAAATTGTCTTCTCATGATTCCTTTAAGTTCTCCCCAAGTTTCTACTGCTCGCTCACAATTTTTCCTCCTACTTGTTCGAAATTGATCCCACCATGCGGATGCATAATCTGTGAATTCAACGGTGGCAAGCTTCACCTTTTGCTGCTCTGAATAGTTATTGCACTCGAAGACAAGCTCAATTTTGTGCTCCCATTCGAGGTATGTCTCAGGATCGGACTTACCCTAGAATGATGGGATGTTGAGCTTAACTCCCTTGATGGATTCATTCCCGCCGTTTCTCTTTCCTCGAGCAACACTTGGTTGTAGATCAAACTCGCCATCCTCGCTATTAGACGCATCCGACTCAACTTGCCTCGACCTTCCTCTGCTCAACTTGCCTCAACTTGCCGTTTCTCCTTCCTCGAGCAACCCTTGGTTGTAGATCAATCTCGCCATCCTCACTGTTAGACGCATCCGACTCAACTTCCCTCGACCTATCTCAGCAATATCGGATTTTAGGCCATTGAGGAATCGTGCCATAGTGGCTTCAGCATCCTCATTCACATCGGCTCTCATCATGAGCATCTCCGTGTCTTTGAAGTAGTTCTCCACACTCTTGTCGCTCTGAGTGAGAGTTTGTAGCGGTTGGTGTAACTTCCTATGTTAGTAGCTTGGGACAAATTGTCTCCTCATGATTCCTTTAAGTTCTCCCCAAGTTTCTACTGCACGCTCACCATTTTTTCTCCTACTTGTTCGAAGTTGATCCCACCATGCGGATGCATAATCTGCGAATTCAACGGCGGAATGCTTCACTTTTTGCTGCTCTGAATAGTTATTGCACTCGAAGACAAGCTCAATTTTGCGCTCCCATTCGAGGTATGTCTCAGGATCGGACTCACCCTGGAATAATGGGATGTTGAGCTTAACTCTCTTGATGGATTCATTCCCCGCCGTTTCTCTTTCGTCGAGCAACCCTTGGCTGTAGATCAAACTCGCCATCCTCACTATTAGACGCATCCGACTTAACTTGCCTCGACCAATCTCAGAAATATCGGATTTTAGGCCAATGAGGAATCGTGCCCTAGTGGCTTCAGCATCCTCATTCATATCGGCTCTCATCATGGGCATCCCCATGTCTTTGAAGTAGTTCTTCACACTCTTGTCGCCCTGAGAGAGAGTTTGTAGCCGTTGGTGTAACTCCCGATGATTGTAGCTTGGGACAAATTGTCTCCTCATGATTCCTTTAAGTTCTCCCCAAGTTTCTACTGCTCGCTCACCATTTTTCCTCCTACTTGTTCGAAGTTGATCCCACCATGCTGATGCATAACTTGTGAATTCAACGGCGGCATGCTTCACCTTTTGCTGCACCGAATAGTTATTGCACTCAAAGACAAGCTCAATTTTGAGCTCCCATTCGAGGTATGTCTCAGGATCGGACTTAC
Source organism: Coffea canephora (assembly GCA_036785865.1). Lineage (NCBI taxonomy): Eukaryota > Viridiplantae > Streptophyta > Magnoliopsida > Gentianales > Rubiaceae > Coffea > Coffea canephora. The sequence goes on from CM071914.1 coordinate 45,827,643, forward strand.
CCTAGAATGATGGGATGTTGAGCTTAACTCCCTTGATGGATTCATTCCCGCCGTTTCTCTTTCCTCGAGCAACCCTTGGCTGTAGATTAAACAAGCCATCCTCACTATTAGACGTATCCGACTCAACTTGCCTCGACCTATCTCAGCAACATCGGATTTTAGGCCATTGAGGAATCGTGCCATAGTGGCTTCGGTATCCTCATTCACATCGGCTCTCATCATGAGCATCTCAATGTCTTTGAAGCAGTCCTCCACACTCTTGTCGCCCTGAGTGAGAGTTTGAAGCCGTTGGTGTACCTACCGATGATATTAGTTTGGGACAAATTGTCTCCTCATGATTCCTTTAAGTTCTCTCCAAGTTTCTACTACTCGCTTACCATTTTTCCTCCTACTTGTTCGAAGTTTATCCCACCATGCGGATGCGTAATCTGTGCATTCAGCGTCGGCAAGCTTCACCTTTTGCTGCTCTGAATAGTTATTGCACTCGAAGACAATCCTAATTTTGGGCTCCCATTCGAGGTATGTCACAGGATCGGACGTACCCTGGAATGATTGGATGTTGAGTTTAACTCCCTTGATGGATTCATTCCCGCCGTTTCTCTTTCCTCGAGAAACCCTTGGTTGTAGATCAAACTCGCCATCCTCACTATTAGATGCATCCGACTCAACTTGCCTCGACCTTCCTCTGCTCAACTTGCCTCAACTTGCCATTTCTCCATCCTCGAACAACCCTTGGTTGTGGATCAAACTCGCCATCCTCACTATTAGACGCATCCGACTCAACTTGCCTCGACCTATCTCAGCAATATCGGATTTTAGGCCATTGAGAAATCGTGCCATAGTGGTTTCAGCATTCTCATTCACATCGGCTCTCATTATGAGCATCTCCATGTCTTTGAAGTAGTCCTCCACACTCTTGTCGCCCTGAGTGAGATTTTGTAGCCGTTGGTGTAACTCCCTATGATAGTAGCTTGGGACAAATTGTCTCCTCATGATTCCTTTAAGTTCTCCCCAAGTTTCTATTGCTCGCTCACCATTTTTCCTCCTACTTGTTCGAAGTTGATCCCACCATGCGGATGCATAATCTATGAATTCAACGGCGGCAAGCTTCACCTTTTGCTGCTCTGAGTAGTTATTGCACTCGAAAACAAGCTCAATTTTGCGCTCCAATTCGATGTATGTCTCAGGATCGGACTTACCCTGGAATGATGGGATGTTGAGCTTAACTCCCTTGATGGATTCATTCCCGTCGTTTCTCTATCCTCGAGCAACACTTGGTTGTAGATCAAACTCGCCATCCTCGCTATTAGACGCATCCGACTCAACTTCCCTCGACCTTCCTCTGCTCAACTTCCCTCAACTTGCCGTTTCTCCATCCTCGAGCAACCCTTGGTTGTAGATCAAACTCGCCATCCTTACTATTAGACGCATCCGACTCAACTTGCCTCGACCTATCTCAGCAATATCGAATTTTAGGCCATTGAGGAATCGTGCCGTAGTGGTTTCAGCATCCTCATTCACATCGGCTCTCATCATGACCATCTCCATGTCTTTGAAGTAGTCCTTCACACTCTTGTCGCCCTGAGTGAGAGTTTGTAGCTGTTGGTGTAACTACCTATGATAGTAGCTTGGGACAAATTGTCTTCTCATGATTCCTTTAAGTTCTCCCCAAGTTTCTACTGCTCGCTCACAATTTTTCCTCCTACTTGTTCGAAATTGATCCCACCATGCGGATGCATGATCTGTGAATTCAACGGTGGCAAGCTTCACCTTTTGCTGCTCTGAATAGTTATTGCACTCGAAGACAAGCTCAATTTTGTGCTCCCATTCGAGGTATGTCCTCAGGATCGGACTTACCCTAGAATGATGGGATGTTGAGCTTAACTCCCTTGATGGATTCATTCCCGCCGTTTCTCTTTCCTCGAGCAACACTTGGTTGTAGATCAAACTCGCCATCCTCGCTATTAGACGCATCCGACTCAACTTGCCTCGACCTTCCTCTGCTCAACTTCCCTCAACTTGCCGTTTCTCCATCCTCGAGCAACCCTTGGTTGTAGATCAAACTCGCCATCCTCACTGTTAGACGCATCCGACTCAACTTCCCTCGACCTATCTCAGCAATATCGGATTTTAGGCCATTGAGGAATCGTGCCATAGTGGCTTCAGCATCCTCATTCACATCGGCTCTCATCATGAGCATCTCCGTGTCTTTGAAGTAGTTCTCCACACTCTTGTCGCTCTGAGTGAGAGTTTGTAGCTGTTGGTGTAACTTCCTATGTTAGTAGCTTGGGACAAATTGTCTCCTCATGATTCCTTTAAGTTCTCCCCAAGTTTCTACTGCACGCTCACATTTTTTTCTCCTACTTGTTCGAAGTTGATCCCACCATGCGGATGCATAATCTGCGAATTCCAACGGCGGAATGCTCACTTTTTGCTGCTCTGAATAGTTATTGCACTCGAAGAACAGCTCAATTTTGCGCTCCCATTCGAGGGTATGTCTCAGGATCGGACTCACCCTGGAATAATGGGATGTTGAGCTTAACTCTCTTGATGGATTCATTCCCGCCGTTTCTCTTTCGTCGAGCAACCCTTGGCTGTAGATCAAACTCGCCATCCTCACTATTAGACGCATCCGACTTAACTTGCCTCGACCAATCTCAGAAATATCGGATTTTAGGCCAATGAGGAATCGTGCCCTAGTGGCTTCAGCATCCTCATTCATATCGGCTCTCATCATGGGCATCCCCATGTCTTTGAAGTAGTCCCTCCACACTCTTGTCGCCCTGAGTGAGAGTTTGTAGCCGTTGGTGTAACTCCCGATGATTGTAGCTTGGGACAAATTGTCTCCTCATGATTCCTTTAAGTTCTCCCCAAGTTTCTACTGCTCGCTCACCATTTTTCCTCCTACTTGTTCGAAGTTGATCCCACCATGCGGATGGATAACTTGTGAATTCAACGGCGGCATGCTTCAACCTTTTGCTGCACCGAATAGTTATTGCACTCAAAGACAAGCTCAATTTTGCGCTCCCATTCGAGGTATGTCTCAGGATCGGACTTACCCTAGAATGATGGGATGTTGAGCTTAACTCCCTTGATGGATTCATTCCCGCCGTTTCTCTTTCCTCGAGCAACCCTTGGCTGTAGATTAAACTCGCCATCCTCACTATTAGACGTATCCGACTCAACTTGCCTCGACCTATCTCAGCAACATCGGATTTTAGGCCATTGAGGAATCGTGCCATAGTGGCTTCGGTATCCTCATTCACATCGGTTCTCATCATGAGCATCTCAATGTCTTTGAAGCAGTCCTCCACACTCTTGTCGCCCTGAGTGAGAGTTTGAAGCCGTTGGTGTACCTACCGATGATATTAGTTTGGGACAAATTGTCTCCTCATGATTCCTTTAAGTTCTCTCCAAGTTTCTACTACTCGCTTACCATTTTTCCTCCTACTTGTTCGAAGTTTATCCCACCATGCGGATGCATAATCTGTGCATTCAGCGTCGGCAAGCTTCACCTTTTGCTGCTCTGAATAGTTATTGCACTCGAAGACAATCCTAATTTTGGGCTCCCATTCGAGGTATGTCACAGGATCGGACGTACCCTGGAATGATGGGATGTTTGAGTTTAACTCCCTTGATGGATTCATTCCCGCCGTTTCTCTTTCCTCGAGAAACCCTTGGTTGTAGATCAAACTCGCCATCCTCACTATTAGATGCATCCGACTCAACTTGCCTCGACCTTCCTCTGCTCAACTTGCCTCAACTTGCCATTTCTCCATCCTCGAACAACCCTTGGTTGTGGATCAAACTCGCCATCCTCACTATTAGACGCATCCGACTCAACTTGCCTCGACCTATCTCAGCAATATCGGATTTTAGGCCATTGAGAAATCGTGCCATAGTGGTTTCAGCATTCTCATTCACATCGGGCTCTCATTATGAGCATCTCCATGTCTTTGAAGTAGTCCCTCACACTCTTGTCGCCCTGAGTGAAGATTTTGTAGCCGTTGGTGTAACTCCCTATGATAGTAGCTTGGGACAAATTGTCTCCTCATGATTCCTTTAACTTCTCCCCAAGTTTCTATTGCTCGCTCACCATTTTTTCCTCCTACTTGTTCGAAGTTGATCCCACCATGCGGATGCATAATCTATGAATTCAACGGCGGCAAGCTTCACCTTTTGCTGCTCTGAGTAGTTATTGCACTCGAAAACAAGCTCAATTTTGAGCTCCAATTCGATGTATGTCTCAAGATCGGACTTACCCTGGAATGATGGGATGTTGAGCTTAACTCCCTTGATGGATTCATTCCCGTCGTTTCTCTATCCTCGAGCAACACTTGGTTGTAGATCAAACTCGCCATCCTCGCTATTAGACGCATCCGACTCAACTTGCCTCGACCTTCCTCTGCTCAACTTCCCTCAACTTGCCGTTTCCTCCATCCTCGAGCAACCCTTGGTTGTAGATCAAACTCGCCATCCTTACTATTAGACGTATCCAACTCAACTTGCCTCGACCTATCTCGGCAATATCGGATTTTAGGCCATTGAGGAATCGTGCCATAGTGGCTTTCAGCATCCTCATTCACATCGGCTCTCATCATGAGCATCCCCATGTCTTTGAAGTAGTCCTTCACACTCTTGTCGCCCTGAGTGAGAGTTTGTAGCAGTTGGTGTAACTACCTATGATAGTAGCTTGGGACAAATTGTCTTCTCATGATTCCTTTAAGTTCTCCCCAAGTTTTACTGCTCGCTCACCATTTTTCCTCCTACTTGTTCGAAATTGATCCCACCATGCGGATGCATAATCTGTGAATTCAACGGGGCAAGTTTCACCTTTTGCTGCTCTGAATAGTTATTGCACTCGAAGACAATCCTAATTTTGGGCTCCCATTCGAGGTATGTATCAGGATTGGACGTACCTGGAATGATGGGATGTTGAGCTTAACTCCCTTGATGGATTCATTACCGCCGTTTCTCTTTTCCTCGAGAAATCCTTGGTTGTAGATCAAACTCGCCATCCTCACTATTAGACGCATCCGACTCAACTTGCCTCGACCTATCTCAACAATATCGGATTTTAGGCCATTGAGAATCGTGCCATAGTGGTTTCAACATTCTCATTCACATCGGCTCTCATTATGAGCATCTCCATGTCTTTGAAGTAGTCCTCCACACTCTTGTCGCCCTGAGTGAGATTTTGTAGCCGTTGGTGTAACTCCCGATGATAGTAGCTTGGGACAAATTGTCTCCTCATGATTCCTTTAAGTTCTCCCCAAGTTTCTACTGCTCGCTCACCATTTTTCCTCCTACTTGTTCGAAGTTGATCCACCATGCGGATGCATAACTTGTGAATTCAACGGCGGCGTGTTTCACCTTTTGCTGCTCCGAATAGTTATTGCACTCAAAGACAAGCTCAATTTTGCGCTCCCATTCGAGGTATGTCTCAGGATCGGACTTACTCTAGAATGATGGGATGTTGACTTAACTCCCTTGATGGATTCATTCCCGCCGTTTCTCTTTCCTCGAGCAACCCTTGGCTGTAGATCAAACTAGCCATCCTCACTATTAGATGCATCCGACACAACTTGCCTCGACCTACTCAGCAATATCGGATTTTAGGCCATTGAGGAATCGGCCATAGTGCTTTAGTATCCTCATTCACATCGGCTCTCATCATGAGCATCTCAATGTCTTTGAAGCAGTCCTCCACACTCTTGTCGCCCTGAGTGAGAGTTTGAAGCCGTTGGTGTACCTCTCGATGATATTAGCTTGGGACAAATTGTCTCCTCATGATTCCTTTAAGTTCTCTCCAAGTTTCTACTGCTCGCTTACCATTTTTCCTCCTACTTGTTCGAAGTTGATCCCACCATGCGGATGCATAATCTGTGCATTCAACGGCGGCAAGCTTCACTTTTGCTGCTCTGAATAGTTATTGCACTCGAAGACAATCCTAATTTTGCGCTCCCATTCGAGGTATGTCTCAGGATCGGACGTACCCTGGAATGATGGGATGTTGAGCTTAACTCCCTTGATGGATTCATTCCCGCCGTTTCTCTTTCCTCGAGAAACCCTTGGTTGTAGATCAAACTCGCCATCCTCACTATTAGATGCATCCGACTCAACTTGCCTCGACCTTCCTCTGCTCAACTTGCCGTTTCTCTATCCTCGAGCAACCCTTGGTTGTGGATCAAACTCGCCATCCTCACTATTAGACGCATCCGACTCAACTTGCCTCGACCTATCTCAGCAATATCGATTTTTAGGCCATTGAAAGAAATCGTGCCATAGTGGTTCAGCATTCTCATTCACATCGGCTCTCATTATGAGCATCTCTGTGACGACCCCACTTCTCCCAAGGGCGGACCCAAGGGTATCGGCGGGCCGCCTGCCTAGCTCGCGCCAGGACTCAAATCTTAAAGTTGAAAGAGCACTAAATACAATATATACAATCCCAAAAGTTATATTTACATCTTCAAAAGTCTCGAGTCAAACCACTCTAATACACTATAACCACAACCAGCAAAAGATAGACCTAAGAAGGGTTCTTATACAAACCCCAAAACAAAAACAACATGCTAGATGTCTCACTATTACAAACAACCTAACATACTAGCGGCAAAGTCCCAAAGTTCCCGCGTCGTCCCTGCTAAGGAAAACAAAGGAAACGGGGTAAGCTAGAAGCTTAGTAAGTAAACAGGGGGTAAAGCATAAATTCACGTAGCAACAATACACATTTAGAGTAAAGCAAAAGCAGAAAAGAACAACATCATATAATAAGGATACGGGTGGCTCCAAAGCCAATTCATGTGTCATGTATGATTCCTGCGACACTCCGTCGACCACACTCAATGGTCCGTAGAATTCACTTGTACACCCACCGACACCTTATCACCCTCACTGGCAGTCACCTCACAAACTTGCCCGGGCGAACGAAATTGAACTTGCTGCGCAAGCTCGTTCACAAACTTGGTCACCTTCTCGGTGAACCGGATTCACAAAATTGGTTCATAACATGAACCTACAAACTTGGTGATCTCAGACTAAGTTGGACTGACTTCGACCAAGCCTAACCGGCTCGAATAGTCCATCTAGGTCATGAGATCGGGCCCCAAACTCACAAACTTCACAAAATTTATTCAAAAGTCACCCCGAGCCACAAGCTCAAGGGGTTTAGTTCCAAAATGTTTCATATACATATGTCATGTACAAATAGGTGCGAAAATTAGGGTTTAGGTCGAGTGCGATAAAGTACACCCTCGCTAGGTACCTCTTTCATACTATCAAAACACATAACAACTAACACGTAAGTGCGGCTGAATACTTCTCAAAATACCAAAAGTAGTACAAAGGGGAATTCACTTTGTGTGTTGGCTAGTAGTGGGCCCCACACGGCTCCGCCTAGCTCACCACTGTCTGAAATCGAAGATTATGTCACAATATATCACAAACGGCAACTAACGTACTTAAAACAAGCAAAACGGCAAAATTGGCACGCGCAAGTGCGAAACGACAAAAATGGCACACGCGCGCGCGCGGAACGGCAAACGGGACGGCCAAATCTGCCATCTCAAACCGTTTTGGTCAAAAGTTAGGCTAGGAGTGTCGGATCAAGGTACATGAGGTACCGTTGCGAAGCTAAGAGGAAGGGCTCAACTTCCCTTTAGAAATTCTCAACCCAGATCTCAATGGATATAGGTCAAAATGCACGAAATTGTGCCAGCTGTTCATTGCGGATTACCAAACAGGCCCTGTTTACAAGGCCGTAACTCATGCTCAGAAATCGAAATCAAGAAATTCCAAAGGCGTTAGAAAGCTGGGCTAAGGCTAAAACTTTCATGTTTTGGCCATGACCTGAATCCATTCAGAACAGAACGAAAATCGGTGCCAAAATACCCGTCAGAACTGTCCAAATACCGGGCAGTTCTGACGATCGATATTGTTTTGATCAAAACCGGAGCTACGGAACTCAGATTTCAACGTCTTTATACCGTTTCGAAGCTGAGACCAGAGATCTAAATTTCTTATGAAGGAGTTGACACCAAATCGTACTGTATCAAAAACCGAAAGATCACGGGCAGAACTAAACTAAAAGACATACCAATCTGATGTTCAAAACAGGCTTGAGCACTTCATCTATAACTCATGATACACTAATCCGTTTAACCTGAGATTTACGAGGCATACCAGGACTCAAGGGCTACAATGTTGAAGAAGGCTACTCAATCTAGTTTCGAGTGCAACAGGTCGAAAGTGCAATATACTATACCAGAATCGCAAAAACAGATTCACAAACGTTTTTAGTGCAAACATCATAACTCAGCCTACACAAGTCCAAATCCAGGAATTCCAAAGGCATATGGTAGCTAATACATCAAGCTAATTTCATTAGAAGACCATAAACAACTAATTCTGAAGCAATACCAGCCAAAACAACCAAATTACAATTGCAATTTCACATTCTGATCAACCCAGAATAGCAACAGTAAAATCTACATATCTCACTCTACCACCAAATGACCTGAAATTTTACAGGCACCTCAAACACATTCAATACCTACAACTTTCATGTTTTAAGCCAATGCCAAGGCCAATTCCGCCTCTAACCCTATGTTACAAAACCGGACAGAAATTGGGGTATAAACCCTACTTTGCTGAAAATTGTCGCCAATATCCAAACATTGCTTGCAATCATCAATCATTTGCACCTACTTAGAGTTGTTAAACATCATTTCCATTCAATCACACAAGGTCACACCATCGAGTCATATTAAAACAGAAAATATATCCAATAATTGAAAAATTCCTCATTCATTCTAGAAAACAAGAATAATAAACCACAAATTCATTCACCACCTTTAACTTCCACTAGGCTACCAGTTAAAGCTTCTTAAAGTGAAAGAGAAAAGTTCATGCACACTCCACCTAGTTAAGTACAAAGAGAGGAGACGTGCCTTGACACTAGCTTTCTCAAACACTTCACCAATAGCTCATCTAGACCACCCGTTAATAGAGGAAGGCTTTTATGGAGAGTTTTTCGAATTTAATCGGTTGA